>JASDQU011176257.1:3070-17400 GCA_032191745.1 Picea mariana
AGTTTTTACATAAATAAAAATAATTAATCCCTAAAATCATCTCCAAGGGTGATGTCATGCCCTTCTAGGGTGTCGTTGAGCCCCTAAAGTGGAACGTTGGGCTCCAGATGCAGAATGTTTGGCCTCCAAAGGCCCTGGATGATGCCCACATGTGCCAACTAGCTCACAATTTCCCTCAATATGAAAACCGTAGCTTTGGATGACATCCAGGGTCATAATGGTGACGTCATGGGCTCTCAAAGGTCAATGTCCAGGTGGAAATGCAAGATCCCCTTGGGTCTAGGTATACCAGAGTATCTCCAAGGGAAATGTCCTTCTTTCTTCTCGGTGCAAGTCTCTGATGTCTTCTTGCCCCTGACTGGGGTTACAACATCCATCTGTTGACTTTTATCCCCATGGAGGTCCAATCTAGTCATTCCCCCACGTGTACCTATATACCAGGAAAATTCCTGCAACAACAACAAGCATGCCCTCCAGGGGTTCATAAGTCACATGGATCATAACATGTAAATAACATCCAACAATTAAATTACCCAAACATGTGCATCAAACCCCCCTTTACCCAGACAAATGCTCAAAGACGTTATGCAATTTAACAATTCAAGTTTGGAGAAGGTCTCAGGGTGTCCTATTGGGCTAATCCTCCTTAAGTTTGGGGTGTTTCCCAGGTGAGAACCAATCTAGTTCATGTAAGTGTGTGAGGTGGTGTGGGGTAAGTGTTTGGGCATGGGGCGCAGTGATAACAAGGAAATGTAGATCTTACCTATGGGTGCCTTTGTAGAGGGCAAGTTGCACCTTGTCATGGATGTCATTCTTTCCTAGCCCATTCAATGCATTTTATTCCTAGATTTCAAGGGAAGATTTGAGGGACACTGTCCTGGCTTGGTGACTAGAGGTAACAACGTTATCCACAAGCATTTCACATAGATGAGAAGGCTGACTCGTGATGAGACCCCCTTTCTCTTGGCTATGCCACCAAGACCCACTACCCTGGTTTGGTGACCAGATAGATGGTAGTCTCATATTGCTACATGCCCATGGTCATAATAGGTCGGCTCATGATGAGACCTCCCATCCACCAACTAATACCTTGAGTGTTTATTTATCTTATGGGTTCCATTTTCTTACTAAGAATCTTTTTACTGCTTTCTCGAGAATCCCCGGACGAAGCATCTCAAAGTTTTCTTTTCGAACTTTTAACTCTTGCTAGCTACTTTTACCTTCTCGGAGTTTAGCCCCTTCTTCCCACAAGGCAAGGTACAACCCTTCCTAGTGTGACAAATCCCAATGCTTGAACAAAGGTAGGGGAAAAGTGAGAGGAATAAAGATGGAAAGTGGTAAGTATGGAGGGAAAAAACGATGACCTTTCACAGACCCACCTAGTGGAAACCCATCCTAAAGGGAGATCAACTCACTAGGGCATCATGTCACCCTTCCAGGTAGGAACAAGTTAAAGAGCATAATTTCCCAAGAAAAAGTTATGAAATGAAGGAGAATTCAATGCAACATATTCAAGTGCTTCAATAAACAGAGTGACACATACCATGATGCTCAGAATCATTGCCTCATGGAGCAAGACTTACTGCTACTTCAAGACCAGGCTGGTGGGATGGATAATGTTGTTGCTGATAAATGGGTTGCATTGAATAAAAGAGGGGCCCTTCGGGGCCATGATCAAGTCATTCGACTCGCGATACTCCATGTCTAGGACCCGTGGGAATTGAGACATGATCTCCTTAGTTATCCCTAGAGTAGGGGATAACAAGCCCAAATGGCATAACCAAGAACTCAAAATGTCCATAGTGGCATCATAATTTCGTCTTATCTATATCCTGCTCTCTAATGTTGATTTGATGATATCTAGAGCGTAGATCAATCTTAGAGAAGAAAACTGCTCCATGTTATCGGACTAATCGGTAGGTGCAGACACTAACAAATCTCCCTAGATCCACCTAGATCTAGAACAGAACATGACATGACATGACTCTTTCCCTAAGTTTTGACCATTGAATTAGCTGGTAGGAAGGAACAAGTAACATACCTTAGTATCGCTTCCTAGGGTCTCTATTGCTCCCACTTCGCTCCGGTGCTCTCGTGAAGTCAAGACCAAGACAACACAAACCAACCAAAGTGAAGATAGAAAAATGTATTCAACTGTCAACTTATGTGTATGATCAAAAAATTACACAATAAAGTGAGAATAGCTTTATGGGAAAGGGACATGCCGTTGTATCATATTAATTGAAAGTAAATATTACAACATGATCGCCTTGATGTCGCAAGCTTCCTTTCGATGGTTCCTGGCTCCAACACACACACTTTCTCAATCCTTGCATGAAGAAGATCAAATCCTCTTGATAGACTTCCTAGAGTCTCCAAGCTGTTGTTCAAGCTAAGTCCTTCACACGATTCTTTCACCAATTCTCCAATGAATCTTGCTTAACCTTTTCCATGAGAATTCTTTCAATATATAAGAGAGAATGAGATAGTTACTTGGATAAGAATGATCCCACAATATCAGGGAATCCAGTACAAGGATAACCATTCAAATGCCAACCCATTCTTCTAGAAGATTCCCTTCTAGAAACATCGAGAATTCATCTTTTTCCATGCTTTAGGATGAGTTTGCACCCTGGCTATTCAACACAGTGCGAGAAGTTCACACCCTGGCTTAAGGCAGCCTGCGAGAATGGATCATTCTCGCACCCTAATATATTAGCAGCCTGCGAACCTTCTTCAAAAGTGATTTTTCTGGGAAGAGATGAAAGTAACTTTTCTTAGGAGAAAGTTCTTATGAAGAGCCTGAGTACACCATCATTAATACACCATCATGTTGACCAAAATCATGGGTAACACTCCATGCAGTTCATCCATCAACTCATCAATGCGTGGGATAGTATACAGACTTTTGGTGGTTTTCTTGTTCAAAGTGTGGTAATATATACACATCCTCATCGTAACATCCTTCTTCAGAACTAAGACAACTGAAGAAGCAAATGAGTTGTTGCTCAGACTGATATGTCCTTTTGCTAGAAATTCCTTGATTGAATTTTCTATCTCATCCTTGAACCTCCTAGGATGGTGATAGGGTGATGTAATCATGGGTTTAACACCCTCCTTCAGCTCAATGATGTGCTCAAACCCCCTGTCGGGTGGTCTCCCTGATAGAATCTGACCAAAAACCTGTTGATGTCATCTCAACAAAATCCTGATCTTTGTCTCATACTATTGTTGACCATCTGAATCCCTATGTGTTGTGATTAATCACTTTGTTGCATATGATACTTCCCCAAGCCTAATATCCTCTCCATCCTCTTTTCCTAAACTATCCTGGGTGCCCCTGTCGACATGCCCCTCAGTATAATCCTCTCCCCCTCACTGTCTCCGAACCCCATCTCCAAGGTTTGGTAGTAGGTAGAAATTTTGCCCAAGGTGATCAACCACTGGACTCCCAACACCACATATGTGTCAAATAGGAAACTACATCAAATTTATATCTCATGGTGTAGTTACCTAACTTTACCTCCAAGTTTGGGACTCTGTCTATACACTCCACTGTGTGGCCATCTGCTATTGCAACATCAAACATCAAACTCCTCAAACCTCGATACTAATGCAACGTCAATGAAGTTGTGGGTTGACCCACCATCTATCAGGGAAATGTCCCGCTATCCCTAGATAGTCCCTCTGATCCCGAGGGTGTCATACATGGGAATACCAAAAAGGGTCACTATGAATCCTCCCTTTGCTAGTGCCTGTCTCTTAATCTTCTCACGAGACTGAGGCTCTACCGATGTCAATGGTATGCATGGAGGTTGACCCCCACATGTAATGGATCCTCCTATGAGCTGGTGGACTCATTGTCATGTGTCTGACTTCTCTGTTCCTCCTCATCACTATTTGTCACAACCTCAATGTAGTGGATTTCTCCCCTTCCCATGCACCTGTGACCGGGGACCCATGGGTCTTTGCAGGTGAAGCATAGATTCTTCCTCATAATCTCATGCCTCGTATCATCATCCAACTTCTCCTTACCCTTCTAATCTCTCTGAAATGGTTTCCTATCCTGATCCTTCTTTGGCACAAAGGGTTTGGTAAAAGATTTGGTTTTCGACACTGATTCTGCTAGATCTCTAGTGCTTAGGATGGAATCCTATAGTGTGTGAGGTATGTAGGACTTCACCCATACTCTTAAGGGTTCTGTGAGACCCTCTATGAAAAGCATGATCAATTTGGACTCTTAAATATCTGTCACTGCCACGACTACCCTCAGAAACTCTATGATGAATGTCTCCGGTGTGCTAGTTTGTCTCAACTGGGATAAATCCCTGAAATGGATCTCTAGATCCCTCCTATAAAAAATGTCCATGATCCTCTATGTGAACTCCCTGTATGAAGTGATGCGACTGTGACCCAACGCCACTAGTCCACGATGCCACCACTCATGTGCCTCTCCCTCCAAATGCAGGGTAGTGAAACTGATGGCCTCAGTTTCTGTCATCTACTTGAGCTTATAGTATGTGTCTAGTTTTTGTACCGAAGCTCTAGCAATGCATTTGGATGATCTGTTGAAAGAAGGTATAGTGAGTTTGCCTATTTTCTGCCCCTTCTGATGTTGTTTTTTTCCTCCCCTCTAAGGATCTATAGGACGGTTCTTGAGTCTGAGTCCACAATACTCAACCAAGGTCATGTCCTGATGGAACTCCGGTCCCAATGATGCATACTCTCTCTTGTACTCAGAGATATCCTCTGCCTGTATGGTCTGCCTCTGTACTACTGGTTGTTGCACTGCTACTAGAGGTGCCCTCTGAAAGCTATGGAATAGTGGTCAGGGGATCCTACTCGATGAAGTGTAGGTGCAAGTAGGTGAATGGGGTCTACTGACTGCCCCTGAGTTCCCCTGTGCTGCATGTGGGGAATTTGTGTCTGGAATGCTCCCTATAGTCAATCTATCGACCATCTATGCCAAGGACTGAGTCATGACCTATTGACTAATCACCAAATTGCTAATAACCTGCATGAAGGTTGCATCTGGGTCCATGGGTGCTTTTCCACTACCTTCTGGCATTTCATACACGTCTCCTATCATCCTCTATGCCTCATGATATGCTCCTCTCTCTTCTTCCATGTGTGCATCTTCCTCTTCCTATGAACTGTGAGGAAAGGGGGGATAATCTTCCCTAGGTATCCTCCTTTCCCTGCGTCTATTGTAAATGACATATTCATCACCTAAGTTCTCACGACCTCTGGGTTCTCTATTGAAATCATCGAAAATTTAGTCACAGGCTAGCAAGACTAAAGCTCTGATACCACTGTAATATCCCTAGATCCGCAGATCTGAATATGTGCGTCAACTGCCGACTATTAGTTGCCGAAACTGATACTCTTTGGGATTATGGATGCACTTAAAGGTTTTGCTTTGTGTTTCAATGGTTTTGAATGCATTTCTTGTGTTTAATAGTATATAATCAAACATGCAATAGATATAAAACACACGACAATTGCGACCAAGTATATTATGAAATATGATTGAAGGTACAATACTGCATGTGGGGAAAATAAATGAATCTCTCAGCTAGATCAAGACTAGATGGATCTTAGATGGAATACACACGACAATGCTAAATCAAAATACTCGAAATGAAGGATGATGTTGGATCAATTGATGAGCAAGATGAACTGTTGCATGCTACAACAACTCACACAACAATTGCTGCAGGACTGGAATGTTCTCCCTAGTGTCTAAACTCCTTAGATAACCCCTAGGGGGTTGTGCCCCTCCTCATCTCAACTGATGCACCCTAGTGATTTCACCATCGAAATTTGGCTATAATTGTCTCAATCTAAGTGCCCTAGCCTCCTCTGAACTAGGTCAGAAGTATTTCCCCTTATCTAGTCCAGTGATCTCTCTGGAACCTCGAATGTGACTCCCAAGTGTTGCGCCCCCAATAGTTGACCATTGCGCCCTATATGATTCCTCCGATGCCTTCCTCTCAACTGGGTCGGAAGGAAATCTCTTGATTCTCCCTGGTCAGGACAGGCTAAACCTCTGAATCTCCCAACACTTGCAACCTCACCCTGATGAAGTGTGCACTAGCTATCTGAATCTGTAAAGCTGTTGTTGCAAAACGATGAAATATCTAGATGATATTCCCAGTGACTAGCGTGTGTCTCTCAACATTGAAATCAACCCACTGGATTTTTCCTCCTGGAACCCACAATCTCTACTGTTTCACCTGAACCTCTGTTTTCTCCTCAGAGCTCAATTGTCAAATGTAATGTCCCTTTCCAAATAGGATCTTTAGAGAGGAGGCTTAATGGTCTAAACGACCCCATTAGACTATATTCAGGGCCAGAAAGCGGTAAACATGGTTACTAGAGGTCACTCGATTCAAAGGTGTTATATTCAAAAAGTGACATTGAGCTAAAAGTGGCTAAAAGCACTTTTAAGCCAATTTGAGCTAAAAATAGAACAAACGAGTTAAAATTAGAAGTCAAAAACAAATTAGGGTTTTGGGCAGCTATAAGAGAAGGTTCAACGACCTAATTCATCATTATTTAGATTTTGACTTGTCATTGAGGAGAGAGACACATCCCATGAGAGGTAGCTCAGTGGATTCCAGGAGGAATACACGAGTGGTTGATTTTGGGGTTGAGAGACACACCCTAGTCATTGGGGAGGTCACACAGATATTCCATCGATCTTCAACAACATTTTCGTAGGTTGTAGAAGAAAAAGTGCACTCATTCATGGTGAGGGCGCAACTTCTGAGGAGGTTTAGTTTATTGACTTGTCCCTTTCAGGGAGAGTTCAGAGATTCCCCTCCGACCCAGTTGAGAGGAAGGAAAGGCGCATATTTTTCCTGGTTCCTCGTCATATTAGGATGGAGGAATCATCTAGGCCGCACTTTCTGAACATTCGAAGTGAGACACTTGGGGAGGACACATTCTAGGTTCTCGAGCGATCATCAGATCATATCCAGGTAAATCATTCTGACCCATTTAACAATATATCTAGGTGATCAGTGTGAGACACACATCAACCAATTCCGATGGTGGAATCACTAGGGTGCAACTTTCCAGAGCAGAGGGGGCGCATTTCCCCAGGGGGATCCATTCGGGGACCAGATACACTAATTGAGGTTTGGATGGTCACGAGGATTGTGAGGCAGAGTAGGGCACATTGTTTGGGACAGTTTTCAGGTATTTTCGAGAGGTATAGCCACCGGGGAGAACATTCTAGACTTGCAGCAGTTGTCGCATAAGCTTTCATAATCGCCATAGTTCTTCATCTCATCCATTACATTCCACAAAATTCTTCAGGTATTGGGTATTATTGTTTTAGTTTTTATTGTATTTTGGTTAAGATCCTTTTGTCATTGATCTAACCGAGTGATTTATTTTATTCATCCACATTCGACATTTGTACTCCACGAAGATTTCATTATATAATATTTGCAGTCTTTTGTCACCATTATTATTTGTATTCTCATCTATATGCTGTAAACAATTAATCCTACACACACATTAGTAGAGTTTCCTAGACTAGCCAAGTCAAGAACATTACAATGGTATCATAGCTTTAGTCCTGCCAGCCTGTGACTAAAGACGATGAGTGCACCAGAGGACCCAGGGGGCCGTGAGCACATAGGTGACGAATATGTCACTTATAACAGACGCAAGGAGGGAAGTCCTAGAACTGATTTCCCCCCTTTTCCTCCCAGCTCAGAGGAAGAGGAAGAGGCACATAGGGAAGCAGAAAGAAGGCCCGAGCGTGAGTCTGAGCATTAGACAAAGAGGATGTTAGGAGAGAGATATGAGAGACCAGAGGGCAGTGGTAAGACCCCCATGGACCCGGAGGCAACCTTCATGCAAGTACTCGAAAATCTAGTAGTTAGTCAGCAGGTTATGACTCAGTCCTTGGAACAGATGGCTGATAGATTGGCTATAGTGGGCACCTCGGGCACACAAGCCCCACATGTAACATAGGGGAACTCAAGGGTATGCAATAGACCTTGGTCTCCTACTCACACATACACCTCTTCGAGTAGGATTCCCAGGCCATTATTCCCCAGTTTCTATAGGGCACCCCCAACGACAACACAACAGCCGATAGGACAGAGGTTGCCCACTCAGGTGGAGGACATTGCAGAGTACAGGAGGGAGTATGCAACATTGGGCCGCGACTTCCATCAGGATATGACCCTGGTTGCGTATTGTGGACTCAGACTTAGGAACTGCCCCACAGAGCCACAAAGAGGAGGACAACAACAACAACAGGGGCATAACATTGATTTCATCTGGAAAGTTGGTAAACTCACCATACCTTCTTTTGACAGATCGTCCAAATGCATCGTCAGAGCTTGGGTACAAAATCTAGACACATATTACAATCTCAACTAGATGAACGAGACAGAGGCCATCAATTTCACTACCTTACACTTGGAGGGTGAGGCACATGAGTGGTGGCATCATGGATTGGTGACGTTGGGACACAATCACATCACCTCCTACATGGAGTTCACAAAGAGACTCATGGACGGGTTTGACAAGAGGGATCTCGAGATCCACTTCAGGGATCTAGCCCAGTTGAGACCAATTGGCACAACAAAGGCATTCATCACAGAGTTTCAGTGGGTAGCAGTGGCAATGATAGATATATTAGAGCCCATGCTAATCATGTTATTCACATAGGGACTCACAAAGCCCTTGAGAGGATGGGTGAAGGCATACAGGCCTCACACATTGTAGGATTCCATCTTACAACTCGTGATTTGACAGACTCAGTGCCAAAGACTAAACCCTTTTCCAAACCCTTCGTACCACAGAAGGATCGAGACAGGAATTCATTCCAGAGTGAATGGAAGGGAAAGGAGAAGTTGGATGATGAGACGAGGCAAGAGCTTATGAGGAAGAAGCTTTCCTTCAACTCTAGAGACCCTTGGGTCCCAAGCCACATGTGCATGGGCAAGGGAGAGATTCATTATATTGAGGTGGCAACAGACAATGTGGACAGTGAGGAGGAAAAACATGACAATGGATCCACTAGCTTAGAGGAGGAGTCATCACATGCATAGGAGAAGCCTCCTCGTAGACCACCAACACCGGTAGGGGCCCACCCACCGATAGTTCCACAACCTCTTAAGCAAGCTAACAGATGGAAACCAATAAAGGGAGGGGTCATAACGACCCTTTCTGGTGTTCCCAGGTATGATACCCTCTAGATCAGAGGGACTATTTAGGGATAACGAGAAATCTCCCTGATAGATGGTGGGGCCACCCAAAACTTCATTAACGCTTCAATGGTATCAAGACAAGCACTTTAGACAGAGGAGTTTGAGGGGTTTGATGTTGTAGTAACAGATGGCCATACAGTGGAGTATCTAGACAGAGTTCCAGACTTGGAGATAAAGTTAGGAAACTACACAGTGAGAGACACATTTTATGTGGTTGACCTATCTGACACAGATGTTGTATTGGGAGTCCAGTGGACGATCACCTTGGGAAAAATCACCACCAATTACCAAACCTTGGAGATCGAGTTCAAAGATAGTGACAGGAAGAGGGTTGGAATGAGCCTCCTCCCCTTAGGGTTTTGACTTCATGGCCCTGCCATTGCAGCACCATCAAGCTTAACTCTCTTGTCTTTAAATTTAGATTCTTCCGAGACCTAGCCCTTGCTCCTTGACTCCATTTTATCCTAAGGCACTAGTCTAGAACTCCAACATTGAAAACAACACTTCTAAACTTCTTAAAGCTGAAACCCTACTAACCCTAACGTCTCACTAACCCTAATTTGTTGATGACGTCATGCCTAGTTTAAGCTCTTGGCTGGTATAAAAAGTTGCGGCTAGGTCATCTAATGATAGACATTGATGAGTAGATAATTTTCATTGATCTATTTTGCAAAACGTCCACCTCATTGTCTACCAAACTAACCTAGAAGAAAGCTGATGTCACCCTCTAGCAAGTATAGTGACGCAACAACCTTTGTATGTGAGCATTTAAATGATATTTAATGCATTGTGTTAATTCAAGGATTGATTTTATACATTGAATGCTATATCATTCTCGGTGTTATTGAGAAGTAATATTATAAACCATAGTCATTTTTTGCAATCATTGACTTCATCAATAATTACTGCTATATGTGCTCATATATATAATAAAGATAGTCATTAATTTATGAAGTACTGACCCCTACTGCACATTTTAGTTTTATTGTTGCCTTGTCTCGCAAACAGGTGCTTATTCTGTGGTTCATCTTCTTTTTGACTATCTTCTTGGCGGTAATTTGTGAAGGGAAAAATTACTTTAACCTCTTGAGCCTTAATCCTTTGACCCTTTTCCTTTCAACACCCCAGATTACCTAGGGACGTCTCCCTTGGGTTTAGCCACCCTAAATAGAAAGATCCCCCCATCGAGGTGATAGTGGGTGGGGAAGCTCCTGTTACGCCAATTTGACCTTTACTTTTAAGCTGCCTGACCTAGACTACAAACTGAGCGATAACACACCCCACCCTATAGTCATCCTAGGAGGTTCAAGGATGATATAGAGAAAGCAATTAAGGAATTGCTAGTGACGGGACACATCAGACCTAACAACAGTCCATTCACTTCTTCAGTTGTCTTAGTTCTGAAGAAGGATGGTACCATAAGGATGTGCGTTGATTACTGGGACTTGACCAAGAAAACCATCAAGAACTGATATCCTATCCCTCACATTGATGAGTTGATGGATGAACTACATGGGGCAGTTTTCTTCTCGAAGATTGATCTACGCTCTAGGTATCATCAGATCAACATCTGAGAGCAAGACATAGAGAAGACAACATTTCAATGTCACTTTGGACATTTTGAGTTCCTTGTTATGCCATTTGGGCTAACCAATGCACCAACTATATTTCATTCTTGCATGAACCACATCTTCAGGGATCAGTTGAGAAAACCAGTCCTTGTTTTCTTCGACGACATCTTGGTCTACAACAAGACATGGCAGGAGCATATGAGGCACTTGGATGAGGTATTGAGCATCACGGAGGCGCAGTCACTATACTCCAAAGAGTCCAAGTGTGAGTTCTGTATGACATAGCTACTTTACTTGGGCTACATCATCATTGCACAGGGGGTACAGGTACACTAGGAGAAGATCATGGCCATTTTGGATTGGCCAACACTGAGGAGTGTGATGGAGTTGAGGAGTTTCTTCGGGTTGTGCAGCTATTACAGGCGGTTTGTCTAGGGTTTTTCTCATCTTGGAGCACCACTGACGGATCTTACCAAGCATGTGGATTTCATTTGGACCGATGAGTCACATAATGCCTTTGATCACATGAAGGAAGTCATGGGCACTTGTCTAGTGTTGACATTACTAGACTTCACTTTTCCATTTGTACTAGAGTGTGACACATCCGGTGAGGGTATCGGGGAAGTTTTGATGCAGGGAGGACACCCCACTGTAATTGAGAGCAGGAAGATCAATCAGCCAGAGAGGTTGTACTCCATTTATGACAAGGAAATGATGCAATCATGCATGCCTTGACCAAATTCAGACAATATTTGGTGGGCAACAAATTCGTGGTCAAAACAGATCACAACAATTTGAAGTATTTCCTTGAGAAGAAGGACCAAAGTGAGTGCCAACAGAAATGTGTGATGAAGGTACATGAATTTGACTTCGACATAGAGTATGTCAATGGGAAGAATAACATTGTGACCGATGCACTATCGAGGAGACCTATGACATGTTCTTTGATGGAGATTTCAACAGATTGGAAATCCCACTTGTTAGTGGAATATTCCAAGAACAAGTTCACTTGTGAGGTTTTGAATGTGTAGATACATGATGACACGTATAGGGTCATTGACGATGTCATATTCTACAAGGACAGAGTCTACTTGGTGCTAGATTCGAGGCTCAAGAAGAATATCCTCACAACAGTTCACGATTCACCATTAGTAGGCCATCAGGGATTTTTCAAAACCAACAGACAGATCAGGGAGAGGTTCTCATGGAAGGGCCTCAAACAGGACGTTATGAGACACATCAGTGAGTGTGTGACTTTTCAACAGAACAAGTTAGAGCATACTCTTCCAGTAGGGATACTTCATCCACTTCCCATTCTAGAGCAGAAATGGGAAAGTATATCGATGGAATTCGTCACAGACCTACCCAAGGTCTAGGGCAAAGACTATATCTATGTAGTGGTCGATAGATTGACCAAGTTTGCTCACTTCTATGCCATACCGACAAAGTACAATGCAGTTCAGATAGCCAAGTTATTCTTCAGGGAGGTCTTCAGACTTCATGGGTTGTCAAGGAACATCATTAGTGACAGGGACAGTCGGTTTATTAGGACATTATGGAGGGAGTTGTTTAGATTGGTAGGGACACAATTGACACCCAACACCAACTATCACCCTCAGACAGATGGGAGGACCGAGATCGTCAACAAGTGGGTTGAAGGGTATTTGAGGAACTATGTAGGTGGAAAACAAAGAACATGGGTCGAGTGGCTACATTTAGGAGAGCATTGTTACAACACCACTTTCCACATGTCCATTGGTATGTCACCCTTCTGAGCATTGTATGGGTATGATTCTCCCACTTTGGTAGACTTGGTTTTCGTGGAGAGCAGAGTTTCCAAGGCCAAGGATTGGATCATAGAGAGTCAGAAGATTCTCAAGTTGTTGAAAGAGAACCTGTAGACGACATAGAACCGACAGAAGATGATTGCGGACAAGCACACGATAGAGCACAACTTTGACGTTGGGGATTTGGTTTTCTTGAGACTCCAACCTTACAGACAATCATCTCTGAAGAAGAGTGGGGTCGAGAAGCTCAAGGCCAGATTTTATGGCCCTTACAGGATCATGCGTTGACTATGAAAGGTTGCTTATGAGCTAGAGATTCCAGAGGGGAGCAAGATTCATAACGTGTTCCACATATCTTGCCTCAAAAAGGTAGTGGAACAATTCATCAACACATTAGAGGAGCTTCCCCCATTAGATGAGGAGGGACAATTGGAGTTGGTTTTGGAGGAGGCACTTGAGTTCTGGGAGTGGAAACCAAGGAGCAGGGTCATCAACGAGTGTTTGATCAGATGGAGAGGGCTTCTAGTAGAGGATGCGACTTGGGAGAGTGAGAAGGTGTTGTAACACCCTGGATTGGTATTGCTTGAGGACAAGCAATTTCAGGAAGGGAGGACTGTAATGTTCCTTTCCAAATAAGAGCTCCAGAGAGGAGGCTTAATGTTCTAAACCGCCTCGTTAGACTATATCCAAGGCCAGAAAGGGGTAAATAGTGTTACTAGAGGTCACTCCAGTCAAAGGTGTTATATTCGGAAAGTGACATTGAGCTAAAAGTGATTTTAAGCCAATATGAGCTAAAAATATAATATACGAGCTAAAATTATAAGTCAACAACGAATTAGGGTTTCGGGCAGCTATAAGAGAATGTTCAATGACCTAATTCATCATTATGTAGATTTTGACTTGTCATTGAGGAGATAGGTGCATCTTAGGAGAGGTAGCTTAGTGGATTTCAGGAGGAATACACCATGGTTGATTTTAGGGTTGAAAGACACACCCTAGTCACCGGGGAGGTTACACAGATATTCCATCGATCTTCAACAGTATTTTCGCAGGTTGCAGCAGCAAGGGTGCACTCATTCAGGGCAAAGGCGCAACTTCTAAGGAGGTTTAGTTGATCGACTTGTCCCTTTCAGGGAGATTCCAGAGATTCCCCTCTGACCCAGTTGAGAGGAAGGAAAGGTGCATATTTTGCTTGGTTCCTCGTCAGATTCCAATGAAGGAATCATCTGGGGTGCACTTTCCGGACATTGGGAGTGCGACGCTTGGGGATGTTCCCGAGCGATCATCCGATCAGATCCGAGGAAATCCTTTTGATCCATTTCACAGTAGACCCGAGCGATTAGTTTGAGACACACATCAACCGATCCGACGATCGAATCACTAGGGCGCGGTTTTCCAAAGAAGAGGGGGCACATTTCCTCAAGGGGGATCCATCCAAGGACCAAATACACTAGTTGAGGTCCAGAAAGTCACCAGGATTGTGAGGCAGAGTAGGGCGCATTGTTTGGGACAATTTCTAGGCATTTTCGAGAGGTATAGACACCAAGGCGAACTTTCCAGGCTTGCAGCAGTTGCCGCACGATCTGTCATATCCGCATCAGTTCTTCATCTCATTCATTCCATTCCACAACATTCTTCAGGTATCGGGTATTATTGTTTTATTTTCTATTGTATTCCGGTTAAGATCCTTTTGTCATTGATCTAGCTGAGTGATCTATTTTATTCAACCGCATTCG
>JASDQU011176260.1:10417-27785 GCA_032191745.1 Picea mariana
GGTTACGTTATCCCTTATGGGGTACGTAACCCATTTAACCTCATATTTTATTTTCCCCTTTTAGTTTATTACCTAGTTAATTAATTACTTTATTTAATAATTTATTAGTCACTAACCATTAGTCTTATACTAAATCATTTAATGTATCATTAATAATTACACCTTCATTAACCCTTAATCAAGGAGTTAAATCATATTTCAGCTTAAGTATAATCCAAAATAATTAATTAATAACTTGTAATCAATTAAGGTTATATAATAATTAATCATAATTTATCTAGTGTTTAGGATTAGTTATGAAATTATTCACAGTAATAAGAAAAGGGTCATTACACTTGATCTAATTTAAGCCAGTGATTTTGCATAGTAGTGAGTAAGTGGAGGGGAAAACAAAGGAAATAAATTCTGCTCTGAACATACGGTCTTCCAGTAGCCTTTAAAAAGGGGAAAAGTCTCAAATATGAGATCCTCTTAGATCTGAGAAAATTCAAGAAAATTAAGATGCTGCAAAAATAATATAATAAAACATACGTTATATAGTCATTACAACACCCGACTAGATCATCCGTGCTCGGGCTCTTAAGATTTAGAGGAAAAAGGGGAGGAAGGTGTTGGCTTGCATTAAACAAGAAGTCTCAAATATCAATCTATAACTAGGGAACCAGAGGCCTTGTTAAAGCTTTACAATTAGGAGCTTAGCTCTACCATCCATCCTTACAAAAATACAAAAATTGAGTATATATACTCAGAGAAATTCACCTCCTTGGCCCCCAGGAGGGTAGCTGAGCTACCTCATTTAAGGATTTACATGCACATGATCTTCCTTCACACTGTACATGAAACTTCTTGTCTGAAACTACTTCAAATGACATGGCTTCTGCAAGAAAACTATCCATCGGAGTACCACAAACTGACTGCTTCTGACCCTTCCCATGCCTTCCATTTATGGATTGAGCTGAGGTCTCAACCACCTACTAAATATTCATTAATTTCTTCTTCCATGTAGGGTGGCCAAGACTGAATACATAGAGAGTGACCATGTGTCAGTTTTCCAAAGCTTGAAGGACAACCTTCATTTCTTCATGTTTCACTCTCAACGTAACCACATGGCCATGCAACTATCTTCAAGGAGCCTTTTACATTTCAAGTTTTGGGTTTCGATGATTCCCGATGAAGTGGAGGAGTGACCCCTTTTCTTTCCAAGTCCCGGTAGCCGGAATGTTGAAATGGCTCCTGGGGGGCTTTTACATTTCAAATTTTGGGTTTCGACGATTCCCAATGCAGTGGAGGAGTGACCCCTTGTCTTTCAAAGTCCCGGTAGATGGAATGCCGAAATGGCTCCTGGGGAGCTTTTACATTTCATGTTTTGGGTTTCCACAATTATCGATGCAGTGGAGGAGAGACCCCTTGTCTTTCAAAGTCCCGGTAGCCAGAATGTCGAAACGGCTCCTTGGGGGATTTTACATTTCACGTTTCATATTTTGGCGGTTCTTGATGCAGTGGAGGATAGATCCCTTGTCTTTCAAAGTCCCAGTAGCCGGAAGGATCAAACGGCTCCTGGGGGGATTTTACATTTCATGTTTTGGGTTTCGGCAATTCCTGATGCAATGGAGGAGCAACCCCTTGTTTTTCAAAGTCCCGGTAGACGGACTGCTGAAACGGATTTCGCATTTCATGTTTCATGGCTTCCCGATGCAGTGGAAGAGAGAGCCCCTATATTTTGAAGTTTCGGTAGCCAAAATGCTGAAACAACTAATCATTTCACATTTAGTAGTTTCCCAATGCAATGGATGAGAGACCCCATGTCTTTTGAAGTCCCGATAGCTGAAATCACAATCAAGTCCGATCAGGTGCCATGTGTCCTGACTGGATCATATGACCATGATCATTTTGTGACTTTGGCCATAAGAGATGAGCCCATGAACTAAACCTCATGCAACTCTGTGACTCAAGCTTACCCGATTACCGTCCATCTGCTCCTTCTATGGATCATCGTCGTTGAAAAAAAAATGCCCGCTTGCTTGATTTTAAGCCCAAAATGGACTTCTTCTGTGTGTTGCACTTGGCGCTTATGACTGTGGCCTTTCAATAAAACACATTTGATGGTTTTTTAAACCCCATTTCTACGCATTTACACCAAGGGCTTGAAATCGGAGAGAAACACCCTCTTGTAAGAATTGGCGCTAACATTAGGCTCCATGGGGGATAGAGTCATCTCTGTGATGCTCTAAGAACTCCTTCTGCAGTTCTAGTTGCCTTCTGTTGGGCTATGGAGTCGAGATCAAAACACCCTGCTTAAAAATACATGGTGATAAGTCAAAATAAAAGATAAACACACATGCTCCAAGGATCTTATTTATGTACAGTCCTAAACTAATAAGTTCCTTTACATGGCGCTAGGTGAAAGAAAACTTCCACCATAGCCAATCAAGCAACTTCTTGAATAGAAGCTCCTTCCTTCTGTCGATGATCACAAAAATATGGTGTAACCATGAAAACAGAATGGTTACGCTCTTCAACTCCTCCTTACAGGCTGAAGTCGAGATGAAATAGGGTGGCTCCAACTTGTGAAGGAAATACAACTCCATGTATTCCTTCACAGGCTCATAGGACCAGTGGCAAACTCCAGAAAATGGGTGACAGGTAGCCTCCTTTGCTACACAGTTGTTCACGTGTGGCTAAATATATCTGGTAAGCACAGGTGGGTGGACAACTAACATAGGATGACTATTCTCAGGAAGTGGTTTCTCGCTGACTGGCTCTGTGCATTCTGTAAACTACATCTTGGGCTCCTCGTCCTCTTCTCCATGGATCTCCTAAGGATCAGATTCATAATCATCATAAATAGGGACCATGGGAAATCTCTTCTTGTTGTCATGTCGGTTATTGTCTTCATAGTGATCAAATGTAGGATAAGCTTGTTTCTCATCATCACTAGAATATTCATCAAAAAAGGGTTTCCCTTCATTTCTATGATCAACCTCCAAAATAGTGATCCCATCGAGAATATAACTGTCAAACATATCCATTTCAGGGACAGCGGTAACTGTTGCTTCTAGTTGTTCATACATAAGATTTTTTTCTTTAATCCTAGGTAAAAATATATCATGGGAAACGTCTTGAAGGGAAAGAGAAGAATCCTTTTTCACGACCATCTCTTCTTTAAAAACTGGGAGGTCTTCGCCATCATAAGCAGGGCTTCTAGGAACATCTGCTTCAACCCTATATTCATGAGAGCCATCTACTATAGACAACATCTACTCTATAAACTCAGAATTTTCATAAGAGGCATTTTGATCTTTATGAACATCTAAAAGAACAGATGTATCTAAAATGATGTCATATGCTTCCGTGCTAGGGATAACATAATTAATATCATCCAACACCTCTAGATTTTCATAGCAAATTCTTTCGTCCATAGTAAAAGCTTCATCACAAACATGGTCTTCAGGGCCAGCAAAGGCTTTATGAAGCAAAGAAAACTCATCACAACAGTTTTCATACAAACACTCAGCTAGGAAGTAATCTTTACAAAATGAATTGAAAGTTGTATGATTACCTATCAAAGAATGGATGCTTGCAGTGGGAAGAGATCGACACCAATCAAGAGCAGCTCCCATTAATGAATACTTAAAAATATTAATCTGGACATCTTCATGCATGATATTAAGTCGATGAATAACCTCATGAAAGTCCAGTAAATTCTCAGCTAGTACCTCCAAATTTTTTGCTTGAAATTCAGGGAGGATATCTTTCCATTCATTTCTATCTGGCAGTGGATTAGGAAAACCAACTATCTGCGAAAAGTCATAGAAATCCAAACTTTGAGCTAAGATATTTTCCATATCGAATTAGTGGAGTCATCGATCGATCCTTGGATCATGGAGTCACCAGGTGAAATATGTGCAGCTTTGAATGTGTCTAGTATTTGTTCACCAGTAGAGGATAGATCCTAACGTTGTGTCCTCCCAGGAAACTTCTCAAGCTGAGAAAGCAACTACTGAAACGTTCTCGAAAAATCTCCTCTGGTTCAGCTTTCAGGTGTTTTAAAAGTAGCCACAGCTAAAACAATGAAGTGGAAACAGTGAAGTCACCACAGTGGAGTCACCAGGTGCATAGTAGCAATCTTTAAGGTCTTAGATGCCTAATTCACCTTCAGAATAAGAGACTCAATGTCATTCAATCCCAGGGAAAATCTTCAACTTCGTCCCTGGCAACGATGCCATAAATGTTGGTGTCAGAAGTCACTCCTGGATTACAGGAGGAGCAGAGCCCAATGCCCATCAATTTAAATGGCACGATTTTTTGATAAAGGGTGATGAATGGAAGTAAAATCATAACAATATTGTTCTAACTTAGAAAATTGGGTTGGAACAACTAAGACAGGTGAGGTCTTGATCTAATTTAAGCCAGTGATTTTGCATAGTAGTGAGTAAGTGGAGGGAAAAACAAAGGAAATAAAGTCTTCTCTGGACATCCGATCTTCTAGCAGCGTTTAAAAAGGAGAAAAGTCTCAAATATGAGATCCTCTCAGATCTGAGAGACTTCAAGAAAATTAAGATGCTGCAAAACTAATATAATCAAACATACATTATATAGTCATTACAACACCTGGCTGGATCATCCATGCCCAGGCTCTTAAGATTCAGAGGAAAAAGGGGAGGAAGGTGTTGGATTCAATTAAACAATAAGTCTCAAATATCAATCTATAACCAGGGAACCAGAGGCCTCGTTAAAGATTCACAATTGTGAGCTTAGCTCTACCATCCATCCTTACAAAAATACAAAAACTGAGTATATATACTTAGAGAAATTCACCTCCTTGGCCCCTAGGAGGGTAGTTGAGCTACCTCATTTAAGGCTTTACGTGCACATGATCTTCCTTCAGAATGTACACACAACTTATTATCTGACACTACTTCAGATGACACGACTTCTGTAGGAAAAATATCCATCGAAGTATTACAAACTGACTGCTTCTGACCCTTCCCATGTCTTCCATTTATGGATTGAGCTGAGGCCTCAACCACCAGCTCAATATTCATTAAATGCTTCTTCCATGGAGGGTGGCCGAGACTGAATACATAGAGAGTGACCACATGTCGATTTTCCAAATCTTGGAGTCCAACCTTCATTTCTTCAGGTTTCACTCTCAACGTAACCACAGGGCCATGCAACTATCTTCAAGGAGGATTTTACATGAAACTATGTAGTGGAGGAGTGACCCCTTGTCTTTCCAAGTCCCGGTAGTTAGAATGCCAAAACGGCTTCTGGGGGGCTTTCACATTTTGCATTTTGGGTTTCGACGATTCCTGATGTGATGGAGGAGCAATCCCTTGTCTTTCAAAGTCCCGGTAGTTGGAATGTCGAAACAGCTCCTGGGGTGATTTTACATTTCACGTTTCAGGTTTCGGCGATTCCTGATGCAGTGGAGGAGCGACCCCTTGTCTTTCAAATTCCCAGTAGTCGAAATGCCAAAACGACTCCTGGGGGTATTTTACATTTTGCATTTCGGGTTTCAACAGTTCCCAATGTAGTGGAGGAGAGACCCCTTGTCTTTCAAAGTCCCGGTAGCTGGAAGGCCGAGATGGCTCCTAAGGGGCCTTTACATTTCACATTTCGGGTTTTGGTGATTCCCGATGCAGTGGAGGAGTGACCCCTTGTTTTTCAAAGTCTCAGTAGCCGAAATGCCGAAACGACTTTTCGCATTTTGCGTTTCAGGGTTTCTCGATGCAGTGGAAGAGAGACCCCCTGTCTTTTGAAGTTTTGGTAGCCGAAATGCCGAAACAACTAATCATTTCACGTTTCGGAGTTTCCCAATGAAATGGATGAGAGACCCCATGTCTTTTGAAGTCCCGGTAGTCAAAATTATGACCGAACCTGATCAGGTGCCATGTGTCTCGACTGGATCGGACGACCATGATAATTTCATGATTTTGGCCATAAGAGATGAGCCCATGCGCTAAACTTCATGCAACTCCATGACTCAAGCTTACCCGATGACCGTCGATCTGCTCCTTCTATATATTCTCGTCGTTGAAAACAAAATGCCTGCTCACTTGATTTTAATCCTGAAATGGACTTTTTCTGTGTGTTTCGCTTGGCGCTCATGAATACAGCCTTTGAATAAAATTCATTTGATGGGTTTTTAAACCCCATTTCTATGCATTTACACCAAGGGCCTGAAATCGAAGAGAAACACCCCCTTGCAAGAATTGGCGCTAACATTTGGTACCCATTATTATAAGAAAACTCTACTAAGTGTAGTTAGTCTTCCCATTTTGATGGTTTATCTATCACATACATTCTCAACATATCCTCAATCGCTTGATTCACCCTCTCTATTTGTCCATCTGATTCTAGATGATAAGTTGTGCTAAAATTCAAATTTGTTCCAAATCCCTTCCAAAAATTTGAGGTGAATTTTGGATCTCTGTCAGACACAATTGTCTTGGGTATGCCATGTAATCGAGAAATTTATCTCATATAAACATCAACAATGTTGGCTTTCTTGTGAGTTAGCTTAATTGGAATAAAATGGGCAGCTTTAGTAAGCTTATCCACCACTACCATGATAGAATCATGTTGCCTGTTTGTTCTAGGTAGTTTGGTGACGAAATTCATTGTTACAACTTCCCATTTCCACTCAGAAATGGGTAATGGATGTAGCAAACTAGCTGGGTGCCTATGCCCAACCTTTACCTTTTGACATTCAAAACATTTGACAATAAAATCAACAATTTCTTTCTTGATCCCTAGCCAATAATATTGGCTTTTGATAGCTACAATAGTTTTCTGATAACCCGTGTGCCCATCATAAGGTACATTATGCATTTCTCTCAATTTCAGATTTTTCAATTCCTGGGAATTTGGTACAAAAATTCTTCCTCTGTACATGAGAATTTCATCATTATCTAGCTTGTATTATTCATTTTTCTTATGCAAATTACCTCGCTGTAATTTTACCACTAAATCCTTGTATTGCAAATCTAATTTTCCAGCCTCTAAAATTCTGTGTTTCAACTCTGATCGGTACATACTAATGGTTGTATCATGAAATTCATGCACTCTTCTCCTAAGTGAATCAACCACTTTGTTCTCTTTCCCCTTGATATGCTTTATATCAAAGTCATATTCGCTGAGAAATTCTAACCATTTGCTTTTCCTAGCATTTAGAGTTGGTTGATCAAATAAATATTTCAGACCATTATGGTCTGTCCTGAGCTCAAACCTTATCCCCATGAGGTAGTGTCTCCATTTCCTCAAGCCAGGCACTATGGCTTCCAACTCCAAATCATGAGTGACATAGTGTCTTTCATGCTCCTTCAACTTCATTGATTCATAACATACAACAAACCCATTTTAACTGAGCACTCCACCAAGTCCTTCTTTACATTGATCTGTGCATATAATGAATTATTCATTTGGGTCTACAATCCTTAGTATTGGATCACTTGTTAATAATTGTTTCAAGTGTTGGAAACTCTTTTCATAATCTAATGTCCACTGAAACTTCACACCCTTATTTTTCAAGGAATTAATTGGGTGTGAAATCTTTGAGAATCCTTCATTAAATATCCTATAGTAGCCTGCAAGGCCCATGAATGATATGACCTTTGTCACATTCTTTGGCACTGCCCCAAAATTTAATTTATCTTCGGGACTATCTTCTATGGTTCAATATATTTCCATTGACTACTCTTGCACCTCAATTTGATTCCAAAGAAGGAAGTTATGGCTCTTTGAAGTTAGTTGGGTCTTAAAATTTATCCTCCATTGTTTGTGCTATAACTTTCTCATAGAAGATCGGTTTGACGAACAATTTACACCATTAGAAATATCTATCCGATATATTTTATTTTAGCTACAAAGTGTTATAACCCTAAATTGCACCTCACATGCTTACCAGGCATCGGGCCAACTCATATCCCTTCCTTGCCAAAGCCATGCTGAACAAACTCTTGAAAATCCTCTTAAAACAAGTGGCACATGCCCTAACCCACTACTACATGTGTTGGAATGCTAGCAGGCCTCTTACAGCACGAGTCTGAATGCTGGTAGGCCTACTACAACCCACGTTTACCTAAAAAAGCACAAAAACATGAAAGTTATCGACGGGACAAAAAGATATGGGTCAGTTAACTGAAACTCCCAGCCATGCATGGCCGAGAGTTCGTTCAAAACCCTAGCTCCTTCTAGCCTATAAAAGAAGGGGTAGGGGTACTATTTGGAGGAGGAAAAATATAGCAAAGAAACTCTGCCCAATTGCCAAATCCATTTGTCCCAACCCTTTAGCCTTTCCTCAAGCTTAAGGAGAATTAAAGAAAAGGAGTTGGAGGACAAAGAAGAGGAGGAGCCCAGGATCAGGATCGAGGAATGCTGGTCGGTCTCTATCATTATTGTAAGTTGATTCATATTGATATTAATAAAAGAATACTTTTCCCGTCCCAATGTGCGAGTTATATATATTTTATTTGATTTATGCTTAATCTCTAACCCTCAAGTAGAAAAATAGCATGCATGCGTAGTGTTTTGTCTCGATTGTAGGATTGTCAGAGCAGCGCAAGCAAGAGGATAAAGCGCAATGGAGGATCTACATCAAACATCGATAAAGAAGGTTAGTAGGTCTTTTCCAGGCTTGAGTGTGAAAAAGGGGTTTGAGTATTGGGGTAATAGGTTAAAAGTGGTTTCTTTAAGGTCATGATCTGCGTACAAGTTCAGCCCTAGCTTGTTAGTCCGTAGGGTATTATTTCCCAACAACACAAAGACATAGTGTACCTTGGTACACTCTGTTCTCATGGTTTTTGAGTAGCTAAAAACATTGTTAAGGGCCTCAAAATCGCGCAGCAAAATGACGACATTAAAATAATATAAAATATTATGAAATTTCATTGGTTTTCCATTGTTGTTCACCCTCCAAACGAATTTGCATGCACAAATTCAATCTGTACACCCATATTTAACATGCACAAAAACACCACAAGTTAAATAGTGCTTCGCACACCTATAACCACTATGCACCACTTCTCCATCGCACCAATAACTAATGTGCACTACTTTTGTGTTGTGCACCAATATCCATGGCGCAATTTTTTTTTTCTTGCACCATTACGTGTTGCACACAGTTTTTTTAACGCACGCTGATATTCCATGCACATTTCACTCTACGCATTGCACCATGTCAAATTTTAGCACACCCCCACAATGCACCAATACTCTGCATGCACCATTAACTAAACTGTTGCATGACAACATATACGCACATTGCGTGCACATCAACCAAACTCCACTGCGCTCTACCAATACTCTGCACATTACATGCACCCTTATTATTTGTGTACACACTGTGCACACCCTTTTATGTTCATGCACACAACGCAATGGTAAATTTATCATGCACACCCGCACACCAACATTTTTCCGCACGGCGCAAAAATTTAGTGCGCATTCCTGCACACCAACATTTTTCTACGCGACGCCAAAATTTAGCGTGTGCACCAGCACACCAACATTTTTCCATGTTGTGCCAAAATTTAGTGCGCACACTAGAATGCCAACATTTTTCTACATGGTGCCAAAATTTAGCGTGCGCACCAGCACACCAACATTTTTCTAGTGTGGTGCCAAAATTTAGCGCGCTCACCAACACGCCAACATTTTTCTGGGTGGTGCCAAAAATTTAGTGTGTGCACTAGCATGCCAATATTTTTCCGCGCGGCACCCAATTTTTACATATCACAATATTTTTACTTCGCATCATGCCTTTTTAGTGTGCCCATCTGCGCACATTCATTTTTATGCACATCAATTCCTCGTGAATTCGACTGCAGAAATTGGGGCTTTTGCTTAACTTTTTCCCAATTTATACCATAGATGTATTGCAACTATGAAATTTGTTCAATTTCACCTAGATAACACCAGTTCAACTTCTACCACAACAAATCACTGCGGTTTGAAATCAATCCTCTGAGAAATTTTGTGTCAACTCCACTTGCTAGGCTCATCCAGGCTCAATGTTGAAAACTGAAGCTCTAATACCATATTGCAACATCCCCGACCACCCATGTCAGTCAATGCTACTCCAGAAAACACTTTCATTCTTTACTCAACGTACTGTAACATACCCAATATCCAACTGAGCTATGCCACATAAATTTTTCGAACTACATGCAATTAAAATATATACATGCAGAACTCTTGCGGATATATATATATAAACATAAATAGACAAATACATATGTAAATGCACTGATTCACATCGAAATAACAATAAACGTATACATGCAACATATATAGGAAATACTCATAAAATATAAAGATAGCTATAACCACACAGAGGATAAATCCATAAAAATAAACATGTAAATAATAATGAAGCATGTAAATTTATCACACAATTGACAATTATCTTGGTAAGAATATCACCAATTGCATGCAAACCTTCCACGAACCTCCTAGCTTTAGACCACACTGCTCATCACTCTCAATAGTGGGTCACCCCTAAGCTGGGACTAAACTGCACCAGGGTAAGGAGTTCCTAACCAAGCTAATGGATCATAGACAATAAGAAATACTCCTTCACAGGTTCCAAATCAAACTAACAGCCTACAGTCTCTCATTCCCCACATGCATGCCCCACCCAAGGAAGTGTGCCCCTTCTCTACTCAATAGTCCTTCAATTGTCCCACTTCCCTTCCAGGGCTTCAACAACAGGCTGGATAGGAAGTCTCAGAGTCCTCTAGTTGTAGTTTAGCACCCTCGGGAAATCAATTCCCAACAATTCTCTCACCCAGAGAGATTTCTCATGGGACAAACAACCCGCCTCTTCAATATCACACGGGCCTCACAACCCGCTTCTTCATTCAAGCTCCCAAGCTAACCAACTACAGCAACAAGTATGGCTATGGATACAGGTTCAGATACAATGACATAAAGGTACAGAGGATAGATGACTACCTAAGTGAATGATCATGGTATGGCCCAATGGTTGATTTAATGATGGAAGGAATCCTCATAAAATTAACTAAGTCCAAACAATATGTATGCCTGTCCCCAACTTGACACTTTTCATGGTGGGAGCTACTTTCGCCCACTTGTCCCCAACTTTGGAACTTAGGATAAAATAATTATCCATACTTTATACTTTAGGAAATATTAATATAATATTCCTTTTTGGCTTAAGCTCCCTAGATTATCCTTTTTCCTTAACTTTTAGTCCCCCCTATCCCTAACTAGTGGATTTTAGTCCTTCATACTCTTTTATCATGGTTGATCTGCGTGCAACAATGTATTTTATATTAATGATGAGACATATACAAAAATAGGCACACTGGCCTTTAGCATCTAGGATCTATGACCTAATACAAACGTAATCCTCCTAACTTATAATAACTGGCTCACTAGCCTATAAAACACATCATATACACAAAGGTTCATCGGCCTCAAAATTTCACGCACTTAAGCTGTTGTGCGCGATATCCAAGAATGTGCACACTTCATCATTTTACTGCGCAGTACATCGAAACACTATGCCATGAAAGGTGCATATAAAAATGATATCAAACAATTCACCAGCTTAAGTACATTTTCATTTACAATACAGTTAGGTTTAGCCTAGGGATATTACATGGACCATTTACGATTCTGGGGAGTTGGTGATTTCAGGAGGAATTTATCTCATCCCTGTAACCAATAATGTTGCAGAATACTGCGAAGTGATCAGAATTTTGACCGAGGATACCTCTCTTGGTATAATTCATATAATTGTCAATCTAGACTCTCAACACATGGTTTGTCATTTGAATCACATTTATTCTATCCATAATCCAACATTGTTACGTCTTTATTTGATGGTTCACCATCTTGAAAAGTCATTTGATTACATTGAATATCAACATATATGGAGATAATTTAACGTTATTATCGATTCATTAGTAAATTATATGTTAGGTTGGTGGCTTGCACATAGATAAATATTCAAAACCATAAAGCATACATGATAGTGCAAAAAATGAAAACATTACACTGAGAGATAAGTAGCCGAAAACATATTCTCAAAAAGTGCGTAAGGGTCAAAAAAATTGGCTAAATAGCATATACATCATCATCTCAAAATCTAGAAAATCTACCAGTATTCTAGTGGAGCATTGTGCTCATGATAGTCAATAACTTCTCTAGTCGCTCGACGTAGTAGGTGACTCATCCCCTCATACACACCCACCACAGGTCTCTCTAAGTGGTGATGGATATATCGAAGACTCATTGAGGGTATTCCAATGTTTAAACCCCTCAAGTTCCTCTCCACATCTAGAAGACTTCCACATGAAGAATTATGAGGTCATAGAGTTTCACCTAAAGAATCCCACTATGCTCCTTGAGGGAAAACCAAGTTTGTACTTCCTTTAAAAACCATACTAGGATAGGGGAAATCCTATATCATAGGAAACGTATTCTTCCACCAATTGAAGAATTCAGCATCAAAATAAAAAATTGGATGATCGACTCTTAATCGAGTCGAGAAACTAGTACATGTCTCCATGCGTGACTCTGAGGCTGGATGTACATTTATGTGAATATGAGGATACAACAAGGGAACTCTCTCTAGAAATCATGGTATTAGTAAAGAACCGTATCCAAATTGATTATTCTTTCTAGTATTACAACTATTGAATTGATCCTTCAAATTGGTCAACACACCACCACACCAGTTTAAAAGTTTACACTCCATCCACTCAACTTCATAAGACATTTGGGAGTTGGAAATGAGGTGGGGCCAAGTGCTTCTTTCCAATTTAGTGATGGTAAAATACATAGTGTGGAGAGGATTATATTCTATCTCCTTGATAGAAAAATATTTCCACTGGTTCTGTGAGACCCTACTCGAAAAAAATATGAGACATATGTGTTAGTTGTCCTACTCGTGTCATGAGACCCGGACAATATAATGGGTACTCCTAGCTTCGAGAGCCTTGCCAGAAAGTATATATCCTCAAGCTCGATATTAAGGGATGAGGACCAACTCTGAAAACTTGTTAGAAGACATCTTGCATCGTTATATTTGTTCCAATAGCATTAGTTCTTTCCTCATGCTCTAGGTTTTAAACAAGTTTAATAACCCACAATTCCTACTAGAATTGACGGTTTGTTGATCTTCTAAGGAAACTAAATCATCACTTTTGTTCTCTCATTCCTTCCATTCCAGCATGGTGGAAAGAAATACCCTAAAAATGGAAAGAGGAATCATTAGTAAAACTTTGAGAACAAATGGGTACTTTTTCCTTAAGAAAAACTAAAAAATAATAATTCATGCACTTGACGCCCTCCCAGAATAGTTCATAGGGCATTGATACCCCCTCTCTTTGAAATATAGGGTGTCTCTAACACCCCCCATGAGGGGGATGTCACTTCTCAAGGGCACCATGGAGGCCCTATCCTAGTTGAAATCCTAGAAAAAATTTCCTCAAAGGAGAAAATAAAACCATGAAAATATAGAGGAGGGAAAGAGCACCTACCTAGTCTAGACGATAGTTGAAACGGTGTCTTGGATCTCTCGAAATATGCAATAAAATAATTTCTCAAGAAAGGGTAAAATCTCATATTTTACAAGCTCAAGTGAAAATGAATTGGAATTTAGCCCATTTGGCCCTATTTTAACTTTTTAATGAATTCATTTTTACCGACTTTATATTAAATTACCCTAGAAAAGATAATTTTATGATTTTTGTTGCTTTCTATCGAGATCTCACACTAGTTTTTTCTAGACTTGCTATGTTTGATAAGAAGAAGAACATTTTTTAATGACCTCGTCTTCAAAGAGTGTGCTTAGACTTTATTATAGCTCTTAAAAACAACGAAGACGTCATCTATCAAAAGATAGTTTAACCCTTTTTTGGTCTCGTTAGACTATTTACAAGAAAGGAATACTATAACCACTTCAGCTAGAAGATTTCTCTCTTGTATCGTTTTATAATTTATCGGGCTTGAGGCACTAAAATTTAAGAAAAAATTAACTTTGTACATTTCTTTAGGTTCTTTTCAAACTCCCTGAATATGAAAAACCACTGATTTTACCTTCTTTGGAGTCATAAAAATTACTCATTGAAGGACCCATATGAGATCGAACCCTTACTTCATCAAGTTCGTTAAGCGTGTGAAGAGGAACTTACCAAAGGTGAGTTATACTGAGAATTTGTTATCCTCCTCAACCTTGTTAAAAAACAAAGAGGTACTCATATGTCTGAATGAAGGAAAAAATTTGGGAAGTGGGTCAAGTTTTTGAAACATTACGACAATTGTTTTTAGTCACCTTTGAACATGGCACATTTCTACATTTTTCTTACAGTTGGGTAAATCTGCATGTCTCTAAGTCACAACAATTCTATGTTTCGTCATACTCTTTCAACTCCTTAGAAGAGAGCCTTTGGTTGTCTTCACATTATGTTTCGATCCATGCCTCATCGAGTAAATGCTTCCAAGTCACTTGTCATGTCGTGCAATGTTCAAGGGAAGTCTCAACTTCAATCAACATTTTTACTATTAATCATTTTCATACCCATGTCATTTTGTCAACATTTTCTCTATCATATCAAATCACTATCCTAATCAGTTTTGTTTCGTTGATTTGAGATACATCATGGCCCTCCTTCGATGAGTCTGTTCCTTTCGACATCAACTCATTATTCGATAGTCATACTTAGAAACAAATTAGTTCATTTAAGCCTACATGCCTCAATGATAGGTTTCCTCGCTTTCTATAGTGGGTTTACACCATCTACCCTTGATCAAAATATTCCAATGAATGTTCAACTTCAGCTCATTTCTTCATGATCGTTGGAATATACTAGGGTACCTTGGGATTCATTGTCATCATTGGTGATTTCCCTCATACTTTTTAATGGTATACATTAATGACTGGTAATAAAGTGGTTTCTACCATGTTTGGCATCAATTCATCTATTCACATGGCTAGATTTGTACTCTTTCGATATCAGGATGAAGACCCTAAGTTGGGTTCTCTCTCTATTATGTGCTTTACCCAAGCTGTGATGAGGAATAATCTTACTGATATACATTTTCATATAGATCCACTTTGTATTGGTCCGTCACTATATTATCATCATATTGTATCTCCACTATGTGAAATCCCATGGATACAACATGATCAAGTCATGGAGGTATGGATCCACATTGTTTTTTGGGTGGACATATCCTTAGTCATTTATTTCATGGATATTCCTTGTATTGGTCGGTGACCATGCTTCAAGTCCATTTTGTACTAGGCATAGGTATGCCTACCTCGGGATGTTTCATATATATGTTGTTTGGTGTTTTTTTGTAGCTTCCATCCAACTCTCCTTAACGAACACTTATTATCGCACATCATTCAATAAAGTCTTTTGGCCATCAATGTTTTTCTAACCTCGCACTTTAGGGGGAAATATATTACACAATTTTTTCACATCTAAGTGTTGCACCTTGATACCACATCTGTGACACCATGAAAAACATTTTTTCATGTTCCCTAGTCATCAAAGAGAAGAAAATCCACTTTATGAAGGTTGAACACATATCCTTCCCCTTGTTATTTGTCTTAGATGGATCACTAATGCCCCCCTGCTATGGCTTAGGGAGCATCACTCTCAAGGTGATGCCTCTTGGTAGACTAGTAGGAGAGTGTCACTGACACCTCATGCCAATGTCACTATGTGCGCCATCCCTATTAGGGTGGTTTTAACCAATCCCACCTTATTCTATGGTTTTCCTCTGAGATACTTCTGGTGGTTATGATCGAGGGATGATTCACAAGCTTGAGTATCTCCTTTTTGGGTAATCAATCCTAACTTATGGAGGAAATATCTCTACCTTCCCTTGATATTCTAAGTTGGCTAAACCTCCCAAATTCTCTATATAAACAAGGCCTCTCAAGGTTGAAAGATATTAGAAGGATTTAAGGTCTAAAGCATATCAAACTATTGTTTCATTTGTCAGCATACATTAAGGGGTTGGATAGGAGGAGCACTAGAGGAGGTTTGTATCACATCATGATTGTAAGTTGCATTTTTTCTCATATTAATAAACTTGTCCTATTTCTCTATTTTCGTCTCTCTTCAAGTTTATGTATGACTGATTGTGACCTAGTTATGATAGGTTCTATCTAACTTGTTACAAGTAGTAGAAGAAGAGGATAGTTCTATTTCTTTGTAGGTAGACTGTGTTTGGAGCTAGACTAGATCCAACACCAGAATGATAACCAACACAAAAATGTGCCTCCTTCTCTTCCTGTTTCTCTCTTATTTCATGCATTGATAGATGGAAATCAAGAATGTTAATGTCCACTTGTTCTATCTATCTTAGTTGAAGAAAATCAACTAAGGTGAGCTCAACCTATCTGCAGGGTGAGATTTCTCATAATACTACCGTGTTGACCACCATGGTATGAGAGGATGCCATATCAGCCCCCATTACTAAAGCATATGGGGCTAGCCATGTATGTGTTTTCAAGAAGATTCTAGAAGGTCCAAAACCCTATCACAATTGAGGGTTGAGAAAGGAACAAAAAACTACCCCTAAATGGATATTAGTTAAATATTGGGCCACTAGGAGGAGAGGGCTTTCCATTCTTTTGCATTGTATACAACCATAGGTCAAAGGAAACTCCATAGAGAGTGTCTCTTTATTTGTACTTGCATCATTTCTATACCAGAGAAAAGAGAGTAGAGAAGTCACACCTTCTAGTTGGGTTTTTCTTCCTTGTGTTTATTTATGGATGATGTGATTGTATTTTACTGTTCTCAATTTTCCACATTTTATCTATTTCATGCATAGACAGAAAATTAGTAACTAAATATTATAGAGATTGTTGAAATAATGTAACTGCAAAGAGCATTCTTATTATTCTTGTTATTTTATTTATTGGATTAATCCCCATTGTGGATTAACCATGTCAGTAATTGTATTAGGACCAAATCCCCTTTTGTAGATTGGTCATCGGACAATTATAATGGGCAGAATAAGAAGTCGGCCCCAACAATTATTATTGAGACCCATAATTAATTTAAAGGTGGGTTTACCCACCCAGAGTGAGAGGTCAGCCCTGCCAATGAAACCCTCACACGTGCTAGTATTGTATATATAGGAGGCTAGCGCCTCACTTTATCACACAACTCACTTGCTCATTATCTTATGAGGCAAGCTGCAATTACCAGTTGGAGAGAGGAGAAGAAGAGTGGGGCATCTCTTGGGGAGGACTATCTATATTGGTTTGAGTTATCTCTTGAACATTGTATAAGCTATTTATGATAAGGAATCTTTTGTTGGGTTTTCTTCCCCCAGAGGGTTTCTCAAGATAAATGTTGTGTCTCTTGTGAAT
>JASDQU011176261.1:0-26930 GCA_032191745.1 Picea mariana
AATTAGGTTGTGATGAATATATGAATGAATGAAAATTGAACTATCTCAACATAAACTCAAAGAGAAAACCTTAGCATACTTATGCTTCTATCCTCCTCTTGTTCCTCCCTTTCCTTTTTCTTTTAACAAGTCAGAAATGGTTGAAGTAGTTAAACTAACTCATTAGTTAAGTTAATTAAAAGACTCAACTAACTTTAGCTAGGGGGAAAATTAATAATCATAATAAGGGTCATAAATAAATAATAACTAGTAGGTGGGACCCCTTGTGACTCCCTTTAGTTCATAACAATCATAACAGTCATAACATAACCATTAGTTAAGCAAAACACAACTCCTTGTGTCTCCCATCTACATATTTACTTTTGGCAATTTTAGCTCATGAAAATTGAAATTATTTCAAAAATAATACTCATATACCCAAAATAAAACATGTTATCCAAAGATCCATGAAGTCAACTGTCATTAAACCATATATAACATAAAATGCAAAAGCCATATTTCCCAGTCTGTGATGCAACCCTTCCTTGGTTGCTGCTATCACCTCTTGATTTTCCTGAATTTGCCTTTGGCTGTGTAGAGCCTCCAGGCCTAATCTCGTTGATCACGTGGGAAAAATCATCCCTCAAATGCATATGGGAAGACACGGATTTATCAGAATCATTGGAGGGTGAGGAAGTGGCAGTAATGGCTTTTCTTTTATCAAGTGCATGGTGGGCTTCAGTCTTCAATCTCTTACTAACATGGGAGGATTGCACTGGCGAGTGGTTTGGGTCAGCTTGGACAATGGGGTTCAAAGGATGAGGAGCAGGAAAAGATAAGTTGGGCCAACCATGATGTTGGCAGACTATTGGGTGGACAATCTCCTGCCATCCATCATTTTCAGGGACCTCAGGTTGTAAGGAGACATGAGGAGGCACAGGGATTCCAGGGGCTTGCGGGGCTTGGAAAGAAGACCCTTTAGGCCTAGGTTAGACTATTCCCTATCCAATCCAATTAAATAATATGGCACGAAACATTTGGCCAAGCTCTTCTGGATCATTGTCAAAATGTATAGAGAACCTAGGCCTTCGTGGGCCTCGGTTCCAGTTACCTCTACCTCTATTTCCTCGGCCATGGCTTCCTTGACTGAAAAAACTCATCCTGCATGTGTAATCAATTATAAAATAGTCTTTTAAATAACCACGCATGACAACTCTTAAAAATATGAAATAGATTTGTTTCATAATGTATCAGACTCATGCAATCCAATCCATACAAATTGTTTTACTATTAATCAACGAGCAGGGGGATGAAAAAGGGTTTAGGGATACATGAGGGTTTGTATTGAAAGAAAATATGATATAGTGAAAGGGGAGAAGACATGGTCACTTCTCAATGACAACAACAATCATCTGTAAATAAAACCAATAAAACTGCAATGCAATCCACACAAGACACTGCCACTTTCATCCATTTTAACATAGAAATTATCTTGACTGTAATTAATCTCAGAACAAGGAGTGAAAAAATGAAATGATAAGGTGATGGGATTTGTAATTATTGGAAAATGAAATCATGGAAGGGAAGAAAGATGATTATTGTTCATGAGATTAATTAAGTGATTCATAAACATGTTGCGAAGAAGATGCATCAACCATCCACAATTTATGTGCAATTTAACTAATTCATTGTTCATAAAATATCCAACACAGTGCTACCGCGAGACAATATGTATTCCACACAATTTGTAAGAGGTTTTGTTCCATTCATCCACATACTTTTCATTTTATAACAATTTTTGAACAATACTCATTTCCAATCTGTAAACTATCAACATCAACCACCGTCCATGCATTTCTTCAATCCACAGTAATACCCAAAAGTCACGTTTTCAAATTAACAATGAAGTCACTATTACTGCAATCGGGCCTATTTAAATGAAATGATCTTCGATAATATATATAGGCAGTAACCAAANAATTGACAATTAAACATACAACCCACAGTCACAAGTTAGACACAAGCTATGCACAGGGTAATTTTCCCAAGAAATGTAATTCTGCCTCTGTAAAAAAAAACAATTCAATGTGACTTAAAAGTTGGGCCACCCATTCAACCCGACTGTCATCAACAACATGTCTTATTTAACCAGTGGTTGGTTGCAATAATTAAACATGCTTAAAACTCTGTGGGTATCCCTGAGTGTGAAAACTAAGATATCCATACCACACACAGTGCGCAGCTAACAAAATCCCATGATGCAACATTTCCACTTAGCACAAAAAACACACAGTCATAGTAATAATTCAACATATCAGTTGAGCCATCGATTTAATATAAGATTGCTTTGATTTAGTCACACCATGATCGAAAATGTTGTGCAAACTCAGGCTTATACAATCAAACAAGCATAAGGATGCAGTGGATATACTCTTTACAGTCATCTTGTTCAATAGTCATTCGGTCCCCAAAGAAAACTACAGTTACCATGACCAGCTTCATTGTGAAAAACCACCATATACACGATGCAATATGCGTGAGCAATGTAAAGAATTTGTAACCAATGCTAGTTAAACATCCAAAAATCCTTAGTGAAAAACACCAGTGACTGTGTATCCACCAACCAATTCATCACTGTCGTAAAATCGATTGGCCTATCAAGCTATGACAGCCATGCATACCCATGCATCCATTTGAATTGGGGTAATGTCCCTCTTGATTAAACAATACTAAGTTATTAAACATAAGGAGAGCGACTTTGTAACTTGAGTTGTGCAGATAACAAACAGAGTTTACCAACGTTATACAGAGGCAGTAACTAAACGAAAAACCAACACGACTGTCATATAGCCAACTGGTTGGGTCTGTACTAAAAAATAGTTGGAAATATACAACCATCCAACAATCAAGTGGTAAACCCAACAGGCCAGGCTAGTGTTCTATGTCAACCCTTGGACCTATAGAGTTAAAGTTTCGCACTGTGACTAACACAAGAAAGCTAGAGCCAACTTCCTTCAATCGTGAAAAGCCTTGATACCAATAGTGCATATAGAGGGAACCACAAATTATTCTTGGATAGATAACAAGTCCCGAGATAGGAGGGTTACCACATAGGAGTGAGGCTCCAACTCGACCGATAGTGATGCTTAACACGAGTAGAGTGTAACCCTTGTGGCTCTTAAAACAACCACATCACTGAGGTGATGACAAGGCCAAGTAAGAACAGGAGAGCCCATTTTGTGGCCTTTAGTGATGAAAACAACCATTTCCCAAATGAACAAAAGACAGTGATGAAGAGTGCCTTCAGCCATTAAACCCATAAAAACCAGAGACTGGACAAGTGATGCACTTGCATGGGGACAACCAACCAAAAAAGCCTCCAACTAAACCAGTGAGATCACAGAGAGACCCTATGGTTGCTAGCACCTAGGATGACCCAATAAAACTATGAATCCAAGACTATTGCAGAAGAATCATCCCGCTTCATTCCAGGAACACAATTTTACACAGTTGCAACCTTAAGGAAAACAAAAACCGATACACTTGAGCCATTAATTATTTCATAACCAAAGAAGACTCCATGAATGGACAAAAAAAGACATACCTGTAATCAAATTCCTTAAAACGAGAGTTGTCCAAGCAGTTCCTCTCTACTAAGAAGTCGGAGCATAACCACAGCAGCAAGATCGAACAATAGACCGACTAGGGTGGTGGCTTATGGGAGGAGTAAAGGTGATGTGCAGTAAATGCACATCGCCTCCACCCACAATTTGTTTACTCCTCGGTACATGCAAACCAGTTCCTCATTAACACCATTAATAAAATCATGCATCGAAACCATCACCATATTACAAAGCTAAATCGCATAACCATTAGTGCCCATCACTTTGTCAAAATGCGCCACCCCTATTTTGTCCATCTTATTCATATTTCTAATATAACTCAATTTAAAACGCATAACCATTACCACTATTACCCTGCCAATATGCGCCACCAACAATTCATACCATATGTGTATTTACCATATAATTCAATCACAATTGCATAACCATTTACTTACTAGTTGTTAAGTCTTTTATGCATGTAGTATAGTATGTAGGATAGCTTTAAATTCTTCACCTTTGAAATTGTTTCTCATTTCCTTCCAAATTGTTTGCATGTGGTATTTGCAACATTAGGTCCCTTTTCTTTGCATTGATTTTTCCTCTCTCAATCTTGTATTTCATGTAATTTCACTAACATGTTTTTTGTGCAGGTGCGATAAGAACAGATAGCAATGACATTAATGAATAACATAGGTTGTATTAACATAAGGATTCAATTATACATAAGCTCAAATCATAACCAACAATCAACAATATCTTCATGAACCATGTAAGCCGTGTCACACATCATCATAACATCAAAAAACATGAACATATATGATCTTCAATAGTTCAAGGGGGTCCCGCCTACTAGTATTATTTATCTTTTATAATAATAGGCTTTAGCAATACTTTGTGGGAGAAAATATGTTGACATTTTTAATCGTCAACAAGGGGAACTGCATATGTTGGGGTGTCATCAACTGACTCCTGAAATTGGACGACATAGCATGTGCGAGGATTTCTCCCTACATCGTATTCCAAGGACCTTGGAGAGGAATTCCCCCAGCTGATCCAACAAGCATGGGTACGGAGCCCTGCCCAGGGTTCCATTGTGCATGGAAGGGGTTGCTCCCGAACGACATTCCTTGCAAGGGAACTGATCCCTGCAAAGGATTCCAAAGCCCCTATGTGGAGAAAAATCTAGTCGTCGCTCCTTGTGAAGGAGCAATACCTTGCACCAGGTTTTATTGACCAAAACTGTAGTTTCCCATAGCCGAGAAAATAGTCAAATAAAAATCATTGTTCCCAAATGCACCGAACAAAGAGAATGACATAGATCCCATGGGCATTGTATAAGAAGAAGGTCTTATAATGCCTCCACAAAACAAGTTATAATTAGCATTTGGCCCAATTGGCTGTTGAAAAGCACCTCTGAGCGAAGGGGACGGAGGAGGTATATGACCCCTACCATAAGGGATAACATTAAAAGGGATTGTAGTGCCCCTGATTGACCCTTGCATGACATAATTTGAGCTCCCTGCCCCTAGACCCATGGCCTGTAAGGTAGAATAAGTCAGAACTGAGTTTATATCAAAGCCAGGCATCCCACATGAGAAAGGAGGGCCCGTCGCACTGTGAGTAAATGGAACAATGGTTGAAGCTGATATAGGTATCAGACCACTACCCGAAGTTGAGGGATTTGAGACCATTGTGGTCATGACTGGCGAAGGTAGGAGATGAGGTAGGATGTCCCTTGCAGTAGTAGATGTAACGAGAGTATGAGGAATCCTAGATGAAGTAGCAACATTCACTTCCATTTCCACTCGTAGAAGTAGTTGGTGCTCAGAAGATGTCACCTCGGGAGGGACAATCTTAATCAAGATCAGTGATGACAAGTCAGTAATTGGAGGGTTACTTGGCCTAAGAGCCTCTGCCTCAAGTTCAGAAATGGTAGGTTACTCTGGAGTTAGAAAGTATCCTCACGGAGCAGGCTTGGACGTAGCTTCCTTTGGCCCAGTCGCTTCAAATGACCCTTTTTTATCAAGTCTTCACCTCAATGGTGGTAGAGGTCGCTCCAAAGTAACCAGCGACAGGCCCTGAAGCCTTCACGACTGAAATAGTTGTTGATATTCCACTTTGTGAAATGATCAAATGACATAATAAGGCTTGACTAGCGTAGAACACAAAGAACACACTAAATTTTTTCCTGAAGATAAATCAGGCAGTCAATGATCTAGTGGGAAGGATGGTTATGCCAATCAACACTAGAGAAACTAATCGGTGCAAGTGAAACTCCAACATGGAAGAACCCTCTGAGTATACTCTATGAAGCATGATCCGACGTCTGCCCTAGGTACTGTGGTATACCTCCAAAATCACCTGTGTAAGTTCATAAAATATGGGTAACTAGGTTGCCAACTCGCATTCAGTTATCAGGCGGGTACAGTCGAGCAGATCTTAATGAGCAGGATAACAAGTCTGAATCCCTTCAAGGGTATCGAAAGTGAATGGTCTGGAAGACAACTGAGGATCTCGAACGGATTCAAGGTCCATGAAGCTCCGTAGGAAAATGTGATCGATGTTCTTCCCTATAAATACCCTCAATATACAATCCCCACTATGTTCGGTCCAACTTTGGAGGGTTTATCTCCTCTGCCTTTCCTCATCTGACCTCATGTTTATCCCATGTGTTAGAGGGGGTTCCCGACTAACTCTTACAACATTGGACTTAAAGAACTCCCTAACTCAGACTCCAATGTTTGTTTTAAGGTGGCCTTGAAGACTTTCCTCTTCACACCTAATTCAAGGTCCTAAAACCCTAAACTAGTTTGTGAACCCTACAAACAGAAAAGTCTAATGTATTTTAGATTAGGCATTATTTTTAAGGCTCGATTTACACAAGAGGTACGGTATTGAAACTGATGGTGTTATAAAGAGACAAATAAGGAAGAGAACTTTAAAGTACTTGAAATCAAAATTACTTCGAAATTAAGAGAAAATATTGTAACCAACTCTTTGTAAATTCAAATTTTCTAATTGATAATTCAAGATCTTGGAAGCGAAGAAATCCTAAAACTTGCTTTTTTTTTACTACAAACTACTTATGTTTTAGGAAATCGAAAAGAACTTGGAAATAAAGACTCTTTTTCCTTTTGCAAATAACAACTTTAACTAATTTACCAAACTAAATGCAAGAAAATAAATTCTCTTTTTATTTTTCAGGTTGCTTTAATGAGAAAAAACTGAAGTAAACTTTTTGTTTTTTCAAAGCAAGAAAAAGGGTAAAACGAAAACTGAAAACAAGACTGATAAAGACCCTAAGCCCACCAAGGATCTCATGGATTCAAACAAGAAATCAAAAGGAATATCTAAAACTTGACAGCTTGCTCAAAACCTTTTTAGAGAAAACATAAGAAGACTAAGGAAATAAGTAAACTGGAACCTATACCCAAGCTATGGCCATAGACAGAGACTCTGGTTGATTCAAGAAAGCCCCGAGAAGTGTGAACTTCTATTAGGAAAGAGGAAAACTCCCTCTTTATTAAAATACTTTCATGAAACAAAGATGAGGGTTGTTGCATCAACAGCCTATGTATGTATGCAGTTTGTTTACTGTGCAGAGCACGTATGTATGCGGGCTAACCCAAAACAGGGTGCGTACACCTTTGAGTCTTTCCAAAAATAAAAAGACAAGGTAGACTTACGGGGTAGGGAAAGATAGTATGCACCTTGGAGGTGACCAAAACCCCTTGACAAACACAGTAAACTTGACTGAAACTCAAAAGGAAAACAAAAAAAAATCAATTCACCCAAAAACCCCCTAAAAAACACTAGAGAGATCCCTAGTATGGTCGCCAATTCTGCTAGTGGGAAAATCTCCCCTTTAACTATACCATGGTTTAAGATATAGACAAAGTGAATGAGCATCTAAAATTCAATCTATTTTCTACTCTACCCCAAACATACCAAAATAAATAAAAAGAAAGAAATAGGAAAGATCGGTAACTGTACCTTTTATCCCACATTTGGTGATGATCTCCTCAAGCTCTATAGTTCCAAAGATAGCAAGTCTCCTCCCAAGGCTGACCTGCATCCAAAACTAGGCAAACAAGGAATACAAGCATGCTACTTCTATTCATAAATTAGGTTTATATATCAAATTCTATGTACAAATCAAAGAAGATACACAAAACATCATCATTTGGGACAAGGAAAATAGATTCTTTTATTCATCAAACAAAGACTGAAACTTACAATCTGTGTCGTTGGTCCAGGATCCTCTTTACAATGCTCCAAGTGCACCTTCAATAGGCCTCTTCTCTCAATATTTTGATCACCTCAAGAGAATGGAATGGATTGAATGGAATAAGAAGGGGTTGAAGAGGGAATGTTGAGGCAATATCTCACAAAAGGTAGCAAAGGTAGCAAAATATTGGGCAAGGAAGGGAAGTGAAATTGGGCAAAGTTTCACTATTATTATGCTTAGATATGAAATGAGGCCCCAAAAACTCTTTTTATATGACAAAAGTATGTTTATTCGGTTGGCAGACGAGTTATAGCAGGTGAATTTGTTGGGAAACCTCCAATAGCCCATGAATTTCATCGAATTCCTCACAACTTTTTAATTTTTGCAACTTTTGCAAGCATACACAGGCTATTTAGTGTTCAACAAGTGTATGTACGTGGGTTTTCTAGCATGCAACAAGTGTATGTACATGGGCTGTAATGGTGCAGAGCGCGTACATGCTCTAAAAAATGGTTTTTTAAGTAGAGCTTCTCAACAATGATTTGGCAAATTATGCAAGTAAGAGGGCCAATGCCATGTATGCATGAGTAAGGAATTTTAGGGCTATAATAGTCCTTCATATCTCTTAGTTGTTTCATTCCTAGAGTTCCAACTCCAAGCTTCACAGCATGCTTTCTGTATACAAAAGACAATACCAAACCATTCTACTTACTTCCCAATGTTAGAATCCTAGATCTAGCTTGAATCTAACTGGATCTATAATCTACAAGATCATATCTAAACGTTTATACATCGATGACAAATATTTAAGGGGAAAACCAAATGATCTATTGAGTAAACATAATAAATTACATCAATATAGCATACCTCAAGTGTTTTTATACATCAATATAACATACCTTGGATGTAGATTGATTTATTCAATCTCCTTGCTCCTTGCTTCTCCTTACAGCTCCTTGGTCATGCTAGGCCCCAATGAATTTTGGTTGAATACCTATGTAGCTTGATAGCATAACCTTTCTCTGAATCCTTTCTTGTTTTTTCCAAGGCTTTCCTTTGTTATATAGTTCTAGGAGGAGGCTTAGGAGAGGCTTCTAGATCTTCTAGAAGCCACTAGAAACTTAAATTATGTGAGTTCCTAGGCTATTACAACTAAGATCCAACTCATCTCTCACTCATCACCTTGTATCTCCCCTTTTCTAGAATTTTGATAGTGCCTCGCTTGTTGAGCCACTGTTGTCTAGTGAGGCCTCACTTGTTGCATGCTAGGTGTCATGCGAGGCCCTCCAAAAATGCTTTGGAAAGGGTCAAACCTCAAGAAAAAGTTGCATTAAGGCTTCTATCCACTAGTGGCTTCCTCTCTTACATGTAGGGTGGAGATTAAGGATATAACACTAGGGACTTGGATTTATGCAAAACGTATCCCATAATGCCTTAATTGTAGCTTCTCCCAAGACATTCAGTAATCTGAAAGACATGACTATATTGTGATCTTTTCCTTCATATCCAACTTCTTCCAGTCTTATGTCAACATACCCGTAGGTGTAGTACCAAGATCCACAATGACCCACTATTATTTATCTACCAAAAGATCCTCCATCTTCATCTTCCAAAGCTCAAAGCTTTTCCCATTAAATTTCTTGATATTGATTTTAGAACTATTCACCATTCTCTTTCACTGCAAGAATCACCATTGTAGAGCTCCCACTAAAACCATGTTTATTACAAACTGAATATAACTAAATCCTTAGCAACAAATGTGTCCCCCTAATCCAATAACTTCTCTGATACCAAATGTACGTTTTAAACCTTTACAGTATAGAAATGTACACACATATTATTTATAAAATAGAAAGGAAAATTATAGATCAACATGCAATACTCAAAAATTTACCCTGGAAACCCTTAATGGGAAAAACCAACAAATGTTTAGAGTTTCACCTCTAACTCTCACTGTATTAAATTCATCATACAATATATAGAATTATGTGGCATCCAAAACCCTAATCCATTAACCTGGATTAGATTACTTAACCAGAATTATATTACAATGGGTCGAAAAACCATTGGCCAAAAAATGCCCCAAAACAGACCAAAAACAACCCCCAAGTTTTTTTGGGGGGCAGAGCACCCGAACATGGGGAGCTTGTTGGCCTCCCTTATGACCCCCCTAGTGCAACATATAGTTTGTGGAGATGACCGTGAAAAGAATATAACACATACCCAACAAAATGGGTGTGATAATTAAAATGTAGTGAAATTAAATAAGTAAGAATTAATAGATTTCATGGTAGCAAAGTTCCCATATTTAGAGTTATTAATCCTAAATACACTCACACAACATGAAAATTCATTTATTTTCATAACATGAACTAACATTAATTCACAAATTCATAAGAAAAGATATCACTTATATTTAATAGAATACGGTCCAAGAAATTGGCTACATATAATCAAACTTTTACCCAACCATAGGCATCCATTGTAGATACCATCAAGACCTATAAGGTGAAGGAACCAACTACATGCTTCTAGCTCACTCAACCCAGCCCATTGTTTTTCAAGGCTTGACCAATATGCTCCCTATAGAGCACACCATGCATTTTATCTAGCCATAAAACAACCATGGTACTCTCTTCCACTTCCCTACACAACACAAGGAAGATATTACATTTATCCTATCAATAGTCCCTTAGAGATATTATTCCCTTAAAGTACTCTTTAGTGTAGGTATAAAGAGTCCAATCTACTAAATACCTTCTGGGAATAACTTGCAAAACAACACTCGGATCTCAATCTTCCAATGAGAAAAAAAATACATTGTGGGTGAAGGAATCTTGACTTCCTCAACCTCTCTGCTCCCCTATAGCCATTTATCTTTCATTCTAGATATGCAATTTCCTCTCCACGACGATGATTTGGTTAATTTCCAAATAAATTTATTGTTATCAATGTCGAACACACCCAATCAATATAGAGAATGAACATCTGAATGATAGAATGGATGAATGACAAATGAGAGAGTTTATGGAAATGATGGATGTTGTTTATTGTGATAAGAGAATGAAGAACACTTATGCTTCCCCATAATGATTGTACTCATCCCATGCTATAATAAATACATGAGAATACTTCATCCGACTTCTATATTCACTCAGTGATTGGATTTCTAAGTCAATGGAGTTAGATGGCTTTATTTAAGGGACATGGTGGAAAAGAGACAAGTTCATAGGATGACACTTGACAATAAAGTTTTACCTTCCCATAGCCCCTGATTTCTCTTCCCCTCTTGTTGAATCATAACATCCATCTTGGAAACTTATATATAATGTTACAACATGAATATTTACATAGCTTGTGTCCACCATGAAAATCCTACAAGATTCTCCATATAAGTATATTTACATCAACTACAGGCTTATCCATTCACTAGTTGAGTCTTGGCCTTGATATATACACTATATTTACATCATTTACACATGAAGTCATTTATTTAATATAACATGTCTTTAATCATATCATTATAACCATTACAATTTATGCACAATCCAATCATATACATTGTAGGGATAAAAACAATGAAATTACTCTTATCCCCCTTGGAACAACATTGGTAATGTTTCAACCAAGATTAGAAAAAAAGGGGTATGCCTTCTTATTGGAATTGACTAGCACCCATTTAGCCTCATCAGGACCAAATGTATTCCATTTCACCTTTAACTATCTGATAGATCAATTTTGAAGAAATATTACTTTCTTATTGAGGATGCAAAATGGCTCTATTTCAAACTCTCGCCCTTGTTCCACTTGGATCAATCACATGGTTAGGATCATGTACACATTTCTTAAGAAAATAAACATGGAAAAAATTGTGATCTCTAATTTTATAAATCAACACAACTCCATATGCAACTAGCCTTATCCTACCAAGGACTTCAAATGACTTGCAATATCTAGGTGTTATCTTGACACAATTTCCAAGATTCAAGGAAATATTCCTTGGCTTCAATTTGATGAAGACATGATCCTCAACAATAATATCTCTATGCACTTTGTTCTTACCTACATAACATTTCTACCTATCCCTGGCTACCTTCATGTTCTACTTCACTCGAGCAATTTCTTACTCCATTTCCTTGAGCATTTTCTTGCTTGCATGTTGGGTTTGCTTGGATGTTGGTAATTTTGATTTTCACTATAGATGCAAAGGTTTGGCTATGGTGATACCTTCATCCAATCCTAAAGAAACTAAATTATAACCCAATGAATTTGCTTGTACTCTACATTTTGGCTTATACTATGCATTTGGATTTGGTCATGGCGATGCCTCCGTCCAATCCTAAAGAAACCAAACTAGAATCCATGGTGATGCCTAAATTTTGGTTTTCACTTATACTCTACACGTTTCCTCTCTCATAACTCCCTTGAACAATGTTATGGGGGGTCTATGAAGTCGAAACAATCATGGAAAGACTATGGTGACCATTGGAGAAAGTGAATGGTAGAGTTTGCTATTAATATAAATCATTATTTCTATTTCACTCCCCAATCAATTGGGACCTGTGATTTCAATATCCATGGGAAATACATGATATTACGATTATATGTATGTCTCGGGTCAAAGATTTCTTAGGAATAAAATGTGCACTCTTCATGTTTTATTACTACAAGTGAAAAACATGAAAGTATACAGGATGGCAATTAGTGATATTTGTTCTACAATTTGTATTTCTTCTAGAGTATTTTAATTTGGGTTTTGTTTAATGGGATATTTATTGTATTGACTCCAACAATGCCTCAATACAAGCATTTCTAGTACTCTAAGAACCTTACTATTGTATAAAAGGAAAGGTGTTATATAATTGGTCAAGGTTCTCACTAGTTGGCTCCTAGTTTTTTGTAGACTTTGTGGTGAACCATTTTTATATTTTACACCACTGGTGGATTATTACCATCATAATTTGGGAAAATCCCATGGGTTACAACACTTGCATATACCAACTCTAAATCATGTTGGGTAACAGATTCTAAGGCTACTAGTTGTACATTTTTTTGCAAATATTTTTCATTTGTATAAGAAGTCGTATACACTTCACTATCTACCAATAACTACTCCAATTTAAGTTATGAACCCATGGAACCATGGTTCATCTCTATAACCCACCAAAAGTTTCCAAAATGCATATAGATATTTCCTTAAGCTTCATGTTATAAATCCTATGTTGTTAAAGAAACTAAATCATGATATTCCATTGAAACATCTTCTCTAGTAGTGCGAGCACTATTTAAAATAGTATTTTATATTCATCTTGCAACGATTATTGTCATTGCAACAAAGGTTGGACAAGATGGATAGATTAACATTCATATGTGTGTCAAAATTCCAAAATTTATGCGTGAATATGTTTTCTTCTAACTCATCATTGATGCATACAATGGTGCTTCCAAGCATCTTGGATACCTACTTTGGTGTTTGCAAATCATTCCGTCTTATTCCATAATTTACACCAGTTCTAGTGTTTTGGTTGTGGTGATTCCTCCTAGTCATTTTCCCTTGCAATGTCTAATGTGCAATACAAAAGAGGTAGACCCATTAATTCCATTTCTTGGCTTCGAATTCTTGTCTTTCTTTCTTTAAGTAGGATATAGACCTATGTACTATGTTTTGTCAAGTAATTTCCATGCCTCAATTTCTCTATCTTCTTTATTTGCTTGTTTAAGTTACAATGGTAGGATTAGGGTACTAGCATAAAAATAAAAGGAGTTTTTCTATCAAGTATGGATTTATTGGACTCTTTGGATCACCATGACCATTCTCCTCATTTCTCCTACATTAAAGAACTTGACAGCTACCTAGTTCTAGCCATCCATTTGTAGTTCCCCAAGTATGATCAAAATGAAAAATCCAATGGAATTAATGTTTTGGTTTCCATATTGAATGCAATGTCAATTTCCAAAAAGTTTTATATTGTTATTTTTTAGCAGTTCTTCTTTTAGCATGACATAACTTAATGTTTTGGTTTCCATCTTGAAAGCATTGTTGGTTTCCAACAAGTTTTATATTTTTAGATGGGAGAATATTTCTTCAAATTTCCATGAACCTAGTTACATAGATATTGTCTTTATCGATGTGTAATCGCTATACTATTATGCATTAATCAATTCAATACTTCACTCTTTGAGCATGCATTATGTTATTTAGGTGTGTATAATGAGTTTATGTTTAGTATATATGTTGTTTAGGTTGCAATTAGGATTTGTGTAACAGAGTTGTGCTAGTCATAGTTTTTTATGGGATATAGAAAATAGACTTTCATTAATAATAATAGCATCCATATACAATACCTTGAATTGAAGTGGAAAGTAGGACATAGGAATTAATTAGCAAAATTCCCTTATAAACTATGCCCAAATACATATTAATCAATATTTTGGCTTACATTCGAGGGAAAATAGGGATCATCAAAAAAATCCTTCTAACAAAATTTACATTACATATTGTTATGCATAACATTGTATGTTTCCTACATTTGCTTGATCCAATTAGGTTGAGTATCCTATATTTGCTTGATTCCATTTCTCTACTGGCATACAAGGTGGAATAAGGAAACTGTGTTTCTATCTTGTGTTCAATACCCCCATAAGAATTGGATGTGTTGGAAAATAACATACTTGTTATGATCCAAATGATTAAAATACATGAATAAACTAGAAGTACACAACATGTACACCAATGTGAGCATGGATCACAAGTACAATATAGATAAGAGAGATAATTTACACAATAACCCCTTAAATAATAATAGAACATCCTCCAAATACCCAAATACATTCATACATCACAATTCACCTGTCCCCAATAATGAATACATGATTTCTATATATACATACTCACAGACTACACATGAGGCCCATTTACTATTAGATTGACCCTATTACATTTATATTTACACATTAAATGTACATTTATCCTCATATATGCCCCCCCCCTTGGGGTCATATCATATACATTTAACCCCATCTATGCCCCCTGTGGGTCATAACATAGTACCCTCCTTCAAAAAGCTTTGTCCTCAAAGATTTGAAAATAAAGGCTTCACATGTGATGAAACTAAGTAATATGATTTTATTATGTTTATGCTTCATTCCATTGATGATCTCTCCATCCGAAATCAATTATTTTCAATCGTAATCCTTGGTGGCCAATTGTTGCATAATTTTCTTAATTTTGATTCCATGTGTTTTTGTTGTAACTTCTCCAATTTGTAGTAGTTGTTAATATATGATGATATCTTGTTGAAAGTAGTTTTGTGATGCCCTATTCCATGCATTTTTATGAGTATTCCATCTTCTTACTTGATAATGCAATTGATATCGATCTTATTGTCTTCCTTGAAATCTTTTCTGGTAATGAGGGTGTCGATATGGTTTCACATTTAATGGTTTCCCTTATGTTAGCACTCTGTAAATCTGTTCAGTTGATAAACAGATGACAGAGGTAACTATTTCAACCAACTTTGAGACCCAAAACTAGCCTTTCAGACCTAGAGAGGGCTCTCTCGGGAGACTTTATCTCAATACATGATATGGCTTTAAACTATCAGCTAGATTTAACAGTGTCAGATAATAAGTTTTGGTTATATTGGCGCAAGAGAGTAAGACCTTGGGCTATGGAGTTGATTTAAGAAAACGATGGAAACAAATGACTCAGTAACTGAACTTGAGAGGATAAAGGCTAAGCGAGAAACAATCTTCAGTTTAAAATCTTTGTGTGTGGTGGGGAGAAAACACATGAAGCAACTCGGAGCACCACTGAGGATGAATTCGGAGTTAACTTTAGAGAAAATACATTTTGTCTAAATGGCACAAATAAGGGGCACTGTGCAACGAATCCACGGGTTCAAAATTTTGTTCGAATTCAGACAAAAAAAGATATGAACAAAGAAAATAGGAAGTACGTATGCAAAGAAAGGAAACAATACATCCAACTGCTACAATTAGAATATTTTCATCAAAGCTTCAGGAATTTTGCATTAAGTTTTGATCGAGCTCGAACTACATTCAATAGTCACTGTCTATACTAATTTTTCCAACCAACCTAGATTACATTGAAAAGATAAAATATATAGGCAAGGGTGCCACTTGGTCTACCCTGGTCTCTATCTATTGTACCTAGAATTTAGGAAACTGATTGTTCTACGCTAAATGACTCTTCGCATGGCGCCTTTCCAAAAATAGAAAAAAAAATGCATCTGGTCACATCATAACTGCTTGTGTTCTGCCACAGAGATTCGATTATCAGCAAGGTCTCATCATGGGGAGAGTGATGTTTCAAAGCCTTCCTTCGACAAGATATCTAAACGATCAAGTATTCTAACAAGCTCCCACCATCTACTATAACGACATTGATTTCTGTCGTGTGTTGATTTGTTGGGGTGCATGCACGGCGAATGGATGTTGACTGTCGTGACCGTTACCAAAACAAAAAAATTGTCTAAGGGCAATGCCTCCTTCAAAATTGTCAATATCAGTTCTCATTTTGATGATACGAGAATGAACTCAATTAATCATGTTTCTTCTGCGCATGGGCAAGAGCTGCATTGACTTTCTCCTCAGCCACTTCACATTCTCTGAAATGCTTTGCATTCCTTTCTTCTGACAGCCTCTGTGTTTCGCAGAGCTGTACGATTATATCCTGGGCCTCTCTAAGCTATGTCTTGAGCCACGTCATGTTTCCTTCATGACCTTGTGATGCTGACACTTCAAGGGTCTTTGCTGCTAACTGTTGTCGTGGTTCCCTGTTTTCCTGGTAAAATTCGACGACAAAAAGTTGTGCCTGTTTCAGCTCCTGAGATGGCTCTTGAACATTAGTGTTTGTGACATCTATCATCCTCGTTCTTCTCCCACTACCTCAGCTTATAGCTTCGACAAGTTCTAGACAAATAACGTGCATAAGTAATTTTTCAATAGCCAATCTTGCTCGTGACTTGTTTGGGACTTGGGTTTCCCCAACTTCCTTGTTCTTCCTCGATCTGCCCCTTCTCCAGGGTATCTGTTGTTGGGGGAATAGGGCTTCTGACATCTTTCCTTCCTATGCAACTTCTTCCACTCCAGGCTCCGAGTGGTGTGATATCCTTGCTTCCGCAGGAAAAGGTAAAACTCCCTTTGGATCCTTGAGGGTGCCTATTGTGAGTGAGAATGAATGTCAGTTGCTTTGGGGCTCGGGCATGGTGCTTCTACCACTTCGCACAAACTTTCTTACTTTTTGGGAGGTTTCCATGATACAACCCATATCTGTCTTGCCGGTGGATCTGGCAAAGGCCCAAGGTGGAAAATTCGATCAACCTGGGCTTGCGAGAAGAGATTACAATCAATGTATAAACCTAATTTGCAAATAGAATGCGTACAGAGCATCTAGAATTTATAACAGAGCAAGTAGGAGGAGGAAACATGCCAAGTAACACTGAATTCATGGCGATTGGATGTTTTCGAAATAGACTGCAAATTTCCCATAGCACATTTGTGTGTGTAAAGTACATATGATAAGGGCTGCAGAGCATACATGATACGAATGCCGTGATTTTTCATTCTTCCAGCCTTCATAATGAGCCTATAATTGTTACTGCACTTGCCGATGCGACTTCTAGTAACAACTTTCCTAGACCTAGGGCACATAGAAACTCCCTTTTTGATAGGACCGGACATTTTGGGAACAGACTCGTACTTATTTACGCATGTTTGGACTCTGACATCCCTTCCAGACTCCAAGGGCCAATGGACCACTTGCTGACCTTGACCCCTTTGTTGTTACGTACCTGACCTCACATGCTTTGACACATAGGCCATAACTCGACTAAAACCAACTCTAATTGAAGAGAAAAATGGCGGCGCTAACACCTTCATTTTTCACACCCATTTCATCTATCTTCTTTTTAAATAGATTTTTCTTGGTCTTTGATTACTCTATCCTTGAAGATAATACCATTATATTTAGCATGTATATCCTCTATATGGAGTTCAACTTCTTCAGGTATCTTTTGGAGACCTTCTTGAATTGTGTCTTATTTCTCCTTTTGAAGTTGTAATATGACCCCATCTATCAAATACTGACATCCTTCTCCAATTATAGATCGCATTTCTGATTTTACCTCATCAATATTTAGGGATTCCTCAACCTTCTTGTAAATTTCCTCTTCAATTCTTTTGGTAGTCTCTTCATCCAAGATCCTTGTTTTTTCTTGATTTTGACCATGCTTCTTTTCTTCTTTCAATATCTTGACCTCATCCAATAGTTTTCTATTATGGTTTCTTAATATACATATTTCTTTTTCAATTCTTCCCTTGACTTATCCTTTTCCCACTTTCCTTTGCTACTCTTTCCCTATTTTAATTTTTGAACCTCCTTAATGAGTGCTTCATTAAGGTATTGTATCTTAGATAACCTATAAACCTCATTCTTGATCTCTTATTTTGATTATTTTAACTATTTTTCTGATCCATATGGATATCGGTGGCCACCCACTTTTTCCAACTGGCTCAAAACAGTTTTTTGACAATTTTGGCAATTTACTATTTTTTGCAGTTTTAACTTCCGAGGCCATTTTGAGGGCCTAAATGAAGATTTTTTGGGATCGAGCTCCTCAGTATTATCCAAAGGCATGATTGATCCCCCAAAATGAATCTCCTTGACGATACCTTTCCAACAGGCTATCGCAAGCCTAAAACAGAGATCGTATGCAACAGTTACGACCCCAGGAAGTTGATGTACTAACTTACCCAAACAGGGCCCACATGACTTTTGGCGCTTTATCTCCTAGGATTAGGTTTTTGGATGTCTAGGGTTTTTGAAATTCTTGTTTATTGTAAACAGGCCTTCAGAGCCTCATTGTAATCTTCTTCTTGCGAATGGGCATATCCATCACATCTCTTCTCAGAGATAAGTCACCACCATTCCAGCAAGCTTGTTTCTACTGCATTTTACAGTTTCATCTTATTTCATTATTGAATATAAAACCAGTTTTACTGTATCTCTGTTATTTTGTGTTAAGAACCTGTTAATAATCTGTATTCATTTCGTTCTTTTCATAAAATATGGATCAGTGGTATCAGAGCAGTCTTCTCCTTGTCGTCTTAATGCATGTCCCCAACGAGGTCGGAGTACAAAGAGTTGGGTCTTGAGCTTGTTTCTCTTGAGGATAGAAGATTTCACACACCCAAGTGACCTCTCATGGAAGGAGAAAAGAAATATGATGGGATAGGAGATCCTTTCAAACTATTGATTGAGGAAGCCCTCATGCAACAAAGGAACGAGATGATGGATAGTTTTGCACAAATCCTTTGGCGGTTACCAACAGGTGACGCATCTTCTTCGAAAGGAGGTGCTACCCCCTTCAAGGTACAAATAAACTTTGATATTCCTATATTTGAAGGTCAGATAGACACATATGTTGTAGACAAGTGGTTGAATCTAATAGAAGGGTATTTCACTATCCATAACTTTTCAAATAGATAAAAGATTACTTTTGCGCTCCTTAAAATCGTTCCCCATGTCAAAGACTGGTGGGAAACTTTCTGTGAGCAAAAGGAAACAAAAGAAACCTAATTATTTTCAGTCATGGCCACCTGGGAATCCTTCAGGGATGCTACTAAGGAACAATATTACCCTGTTGGAAGTTATGATGACATGTATACCAAATGGACCACACTGCAACAAGAAAGAGACCAAGCAGTGCCCAATTTCAAAAATATCTTCCATACCTTGCGCACCAAGATGGGTATCAAATATTTAGAGAAACATCTAGTGCTCAAGTATCATGGTGCTCTTCATAGATACATCCAGACCGAAATGGAATTTCTAGACATCTCATCTTTGGGCGCGCCCTACCGATATGCCGTTAAAATCAAGCAGAAGCTCAAACAAAAGATGCGGCAATTTGGGCTTGGGAAACCCACACAGAAAAAGCCAGGAAAGGGAGGCCCCAACCCACAGAACAAAGGATACATCAAATATGGACAATATTAGGACAACCAGTCCAAGCCGCAAGAAAAGAAGGACACCGTAAAGACAAAGAAAGATACAGGGAAGTGGTGTGACTTGCATAAGAGCCCTTGGCATAGCACTGTTGACTGTCGCTCAAAGCAGTCGTTGGTGGCTGAAGTGAAAGCCTCTAAATCAAATGCGGATTCTGACTCTGAGCTAGAACCGGAAAGGGGAAGAGCGATCATTGATGCGGACCCTAGTGCCACCGTTGCTACCACCAAGCTACAGCCTACTGAACCAGACGAGCCAGAAGAAGGAAAGCGCCTATTCCATTCATAGATGTGGGTAAAAGGCACCCCGCTACACTTCATCGTTGATAGCAGTAGCCATAAGAACCTCATCTCAGCAGAGGTCGCTAAGTGGCTTGCCCTGCCAACAACGCTGCACCCACAACCCTACACCATTGGATGGCTCCACCAAGGAAGCGATCTCTATGCCAGCCAACAGTGGTGACTGTCATACCGCTTCAAGCCCTTCAAAGATGAGGTATTATGTGATGTTGGGCCTCTCGAAGTTTTTGATGTTCTTTTGGGCCAACCTTATTTATGGAAACGTCATGTTGTATATGAGTTTAGGCCTCGTAGTGTTATTATTACTTTGAATAGGAAATTGTACAGGATACCCAAGGCAGTCCCACCTAGTGCTATTTCCTTGATCTCTCCTGAGCAATGTAGGAAGGTCATCTCTCAGATGGGGAAGTTTGTCTTCTTTGTGATTCACTCTCAGAATAAGAGAAATATCACAGCCACATCCAGGGTCTCTATAGCCGACCTCTCCACATAGCAGAATCAAGTAGATAAGGTCCTGGAAGAATAGTTAGATATCTTCTCCTCACCTACAAGGGTACCTCTGCACTGCCAAGTCAAGCACCCCATCGATCTGACCCCCGACGCATCGCTTCCTAATGGGCCACTATATCGCCACTCTTTTTTAGAGAATGATGAGATCAAGCGATAGATCCAAGAACTGATCCACCAGGGGCACATCCATCCCAGTTCATCACCTTGCGGGAGCCCAATCCTGTTGGTACAAAAGAAAGATGGAACCTGACGACTCTTTATTGATTACCGTGCTCTGAATAAAATCACAGTCAGAAACTGGTACTCGGTTCCTCGAATCGATGACCTCCTTGATCAACTCACGGGGGCCAAATACTTCAGTAAGATTGATCTGAAGTTTGGCTACCACCAGGTCCCGATAAAACAGACAGATGTATGGAATACTGCCTTCAAGTCAAAGGAAGGCCTTTTTGAATGTTTGGACATGCCCTTTTGTTTGACCAATGCTCCAACCACTTTCATGAGGACAATGGACGATATCCTGTGACCATTCACCAATACTTTTGTAGTGGTGTATCTGGATGACATTCTAATTTACAGCAAGACTTAGGTCAAACACTTGCATCATATTCAACAGGTTCTGCACACCCTACGACAACACAAGCTATACACCAACTTGGAAAAATGCTCCTTCGGCATGGACATTATCCATTACCTGGGATACATCATTGATCAGCATGACGTACATGTGGATCCAACCAAGATCCAAGTCATCCATGACTGGACATCCCCAACAACACTCATTGAGCTTTGGAGCTTCTTGGGCCTTGCCAATTTCTACCATAGGTTCGTGTTGGGATTATCCCATATTGCATGGGCCCTCATCCAAATAAACAGGTGTGGTGGTAAGGAAAACTTTGCGTGGGGTTGGCCCCAATACTTTCACTACCAGACCTGGAAAATCCCTTTGAAATTGAGACAGATGCTTTAGACTATGCTATGGGCATCGTTCTCACTCAGCACGGCCACCCCGTGGCCTATAATAGTGAGACATTGTCAAATACTATCCTTAAGTACCCCACTTATGACAAAGAAATGTACTCCATTGTACAGGCCTACCACCAATGGAGACATTACATTCTTGGGAAGGAGATAGTCATCCACACTGATCATAAGCCATTGTAGTTCATGCATACACAGGGAAAATTGCAGAATGACTGCCATCAAAAGTGGTCCACATACTTGCAGCAATTCCACCTCAACATCAAGTATAAAACAAGAAGCACCAATCATGTCACTGATTGCCTCAACAGACCGCCAGTCGAGACACTCAACATGGTGCTAGACTCTTGTGACCATGAGACATCTGAATGGCCCCAACTCTATGAGACATACCTTGACTTCGCCACCACCTACCAAATGTTGGGTGCAAACACATTTGTCAATAATTTCCATCTTCAGGATGGGTTGTTGTGTCATCTGGGCCATATCTATGTTCCATCAAGTGAGTGAGCGAAGCTGATCTGGGAAGCCCACTACAATCAGGTGGCAGGACACTTCGAGAGGAGGTCAACAAGTATATCCGGTCCTGCACTGTCTGTGTTATTTCCAAACTGACCACTAAGAAATAGGGCATGTACACCCCTCTTCCTACTCCTAACAGGCCATGGGAATCCATCTCAATGGACTACATGTCGGGACTCCCATCCACCAAGCAGGGAAATGACTGTGTTTTTGTGGTTTTTGATCACTTTTCTAAGATGGCGATTATGGTTGCCTGCAAGAAGAGCATCACAGCAGAGGCCACTACCAAGCTCTTCTTTGAACGAGTCTGGGTACATTTTGGAATCCCACAAACCATTGTCTCAGATCGGGATAGTCGATTTCTCAACACATTATGGTCGATCCTCTAGTCACTGCTGGACAACAAGCTCACCAAATCCATGACCTTCCACCCCCAGATAGATGGTGAAACTGAGGTTGTAAATCGAATGATTGTGCATATCCTTCGCATGTATAATTCAAAGAACCCTCGCACATGGGATGAGATCCTTCCCTATGTTCAGAATAGCTACAACTGAGCCCTACATAGCTCAACTGGCCACAACCCCTTTCAGGTGGGGTTGGAATTCAAACCATTGGGTCCCATAGATGTTGTACTTCGCCTTGCGGTCACCTTGACTGACTCATCTCCTGCTCCAACTGAAGCTGACAAAGCCAACCGGTTCATTGAACGGATCCAACACATCCACCAATAGGTTCAGGATATCTTACAGTAGTCCAATGACAAGTACAAACAACGCCATGATCAACATCGGGTGCCACATACGTTTCAGGTGGGTGACAAATTTTGGTTGCACTTGCAAAAAGAATTCCTTACAGGACCCCATCGGAAGCTTTGCTCACTTTTTTATGGGGTGTACACTATCACAAAGTCTGTGGGGGATAATTCTTTTGATCTCAACATTCCTCCCTTCCTTAGCCTGCACCCAGTGTTCAACGTGGATCTCCTTCGCCCTTATTTCCCACCATTATTGGACACCTCATAAGTAACAGAATAACTGACACCAACAGAGCTCAACCCTGACTGCATACAATAGGCATCAATTGATTAGATTGTTGACACAGAGATCAAGGGCACTCAATAACAAAGGATCCAACTTTATCATGTTATCAAAGCAGGGCAGCTCCTACACCAAGGCAAGTGGCTTACTCAGGGTGAAATTCAACAGAAACTTCCTCATATGATGGGGGACCTCAACGCAATGGAGACCATTGCTTCCTAAGGAGGGAGGATTGATCTAGATGGATATCAATGACCACCCACCTTTTCCAACTGGCTCAAAACAGTTTTCTGACAATTTTGGCAATTTACTATTTTTAGCAGTTTTAACTTCCGGGGCCATTTTGAGGGCCTAAATGAAGGTTTTTCCGGGATCGATCTCCTCAAAGATGGAAAAATTCATGATTGAGATTCCAAAATCAATCTCCTCTATGATACCTTTCCAACGGGATATCACACGCCTAAAACAGAGATCATATGCAAAAGTCACAACCTCGGGAAGTTGATGTACTAACTTACCCAAATGGGACCCACATGACTTTTGGCGCTTCATCTCCTAGGGTTAGGATTTTGGATGTATAGGGTTTTTGGAATTATTGTTTATTGTAAAAATTCCTTCAGAGCCTCATTGTAATCTTCTTCTTGCGAATGCATGCAATCGTCACATCTCTTCTCAGAGATAAGATGCCACCCTTCCAACAAGCTTGTTTCCGCTGCATTTTACAGTTTCAACTTATTTCGTTATTGAATATAAAACCAGTTTTATTGTATCTCTGTTATTTTTTGTTAAGATCCTATTAATAATATGTATTCGTTTTGTTTTGCTCATAAAATCTAGATCAGTGGTATCATAGCAATCTGCTCATTGTCGTCTTAATGCATGTCCCCAACGAGGTCGAAGTACAAAGGGTTGGGTCTCGAGCTTGTTTCTCTTGAGGACAAAAGCTCTCACACACCCAAGTAACCTCTCATGGCAAGAGAAAAGAAATATGATGGGATAGGAGATCCTTTAAAACTTTTGATTGAGGAAGCCCTCACGAAACAAAGCAACGATATGATGGATAGTTTCGTACAAATCCTTCAGCGGCTACCAACAAGGGATGCATTTTCTTCGAATGGAGGCATCGGCCCCTTCAAGGTACAAATAAACTTCGATAGTCCTATATTTGAAGGCCATATAGATGCAGATGATGTAGACAAGTGGTTGAATATACTAGAAGGGTATTTCTTTGTCCATAACTTTTTGAATAGAGAAAAGATTACTTTTGCGCTCCTCAAAGTCGTTCCCCATGTCAAAGATTGGTGGGAAACTTTCTGTGAGAAAAAGGAAACAGAGGAAACCTCATTATTTTCAGTCACGACCACCTAGGAATCCTTCAGGGATGATATTAAGGAACAATACTACCCTGTCAGAAGTTATGACGACCTGTATACCAAATGGACCACACTGCGGCAAGAAAGAGACCAAGCAGTGCCCGATTTCACAAATATCTTCCATACCTTGTTGATCTGGATTTTATGATTAGAATGAAATGACTAAAGATTATTACCAAATGATTAACACAAAATAATAGAGACACAGTAAAACTGGTTTTCTATTCAATAAGGAAATAAGATGAAACTGTAAAATGCAGTGGAAAACAAGCTTGATGGAATGGTGGCGGCTTATCTCTGAGAAGAGATGTGACGGCTGCACTCATTCGCAAGAATATGATTACAATGAGGCTCTCAAGGCCTTTTTACAATAAAAAGGAGTTTCAAAAACCCTAAACATCCAAAAACCTAACCCTAGGAGATGAAGTGCCAAAAGTCATGTGGGCCCCGTTTGGGTAATTCAGTACATCAACTTCCCGGGGTCATAACTTTTTCATACGATCTTTGTTTTAGGTGTATGATAGCCCATTGGAAAGATATATCCGAGGAATCCAAAAATTGTGCAAAATTTCATCATGAAATTTTGCAATCGCAACATGCCTCAGAACCCGAAAAACTGCTAAAAATAGTAAATTATCAAAATTGCTAGAAAGTTATTTTGAGCCAGCTGGAAAAGGTGGATGGCCACCGATATCCACCTAGATCAATCCTCCATCCTTAGGAATAAATGGTCTCCATTGCATTGATTTCCCCCATCAGATGAGGAAATTTCTGCTAAATTTGGCCCCGAGTGAGCCACTTGCCTTGGTGCAGGAGCTTCCCTGCTTTGACGACTCAATAAAGTTGGATCCTTTGTTGTCGAGTGCCCTTGATCTATGTGTCCACAATCTGATCACTGGATGCTTATTGTATGCAGTTAGGGTTGAGCTCTATTGGTGTCAGTTGTTCTGCTATGTCTAATGTGTTCAATAATGGTGGGAAATAAGGCCGAAGGAGGTCCACGTTGAACACTGGGTGCAGGCTAAGGAAAGGAGGAATGTTGAGCACAAAAGAATTATCCCCCATAGCCTTGGTGATGGTGTATGGACCATAATGGAGTGGGCGAAGCTTCCTATGGGGTACTATAAGGCATTCTTTCTGCAAGTGCAACCAACTTTGTCGCCCACCTAAAACTTATGTGGAACCTGATGTTGATCATGGCATTGCTTGTACTTGTCATTAGACTTCTGTAGGATATCCTGAATGTTAAGCCCTCATATTGGCTCATTACCCCTTAATTGGGGCATATTATATTAGTAATTTTATTTTATTTATGTCGGCTTTAGGCCATTAGTTGTAATTATACTTCCTAGTCTCCTATATATACCAAGCAAACATTTTCATTTTGAATCATCTTGTACTTGAACATTTAAGTGGGGTAAAAGGAGGTTTCCCCCTTGAAGAGGCTTATTACCTGAAATTCTCTCTTTTTCAAGGCGTTGAGTACTTTTTATGAGGATTTTCTATGCTATATTGATATTTGGTTCTTAACATATGGTATCAGAGCTCAAGGTCTTGGGGTTTCGATGCTAGATCTAAGACACCTTGTAATTTTCTCTATAACTTGTTTCCTACAATGTTTCAAAAGGAACGGTATGGAGGATATTTAAGAGACAGATCAAGGTATGTTGGGTTCAAAATTCAGCTCCTGAGGCCTTATACTTTTGGAGATGCAGCCTGCACAAGATAGGGTTCTGGAATCATCCTGAAATGAGTCATTGAGGAATTTTTGATATAAAAACTTTTATGTAACATTTCAGACCCTAAGATCTGGAGGATATTTAAAGAAATTAGTAAGGTATCTATGGTAAAAATTTTAGCTTCTGGGTCATCTTAAATTTGTAGATACACCCTATGTAAGATAGGGTATCTGACTAGTCCTATTGACTAGTCTCAAGAAGTTGTTCCAGGTAAAAAAATCATAACTTCTTCCTAGAGTATCCACATTGTGTGGGATTGGTTGCATTAGATCATGGACAGTCTGTCGTATTTTTGGTGCGAGTTTCATAATTTTATGTCAAATATTTTGTGTGGGGCACACTATACAAGTGAGATCTCCTGGAAAGGCCAAAAATCGGCAAGTTGTGGGGAAGTTACTGTAAATTCCACTTGGCACATCCAATTTTGATCATACCTATGGAATTGCAGAGAATAAATATCAGAGAAGTACATAAAAGAAAGTTTCATACCCAGAAGGGCTGAAACTTGGGAGATACAACAGAAGAAATATTGTCTAGCAGAACCACCTCAAAATCAAGGTTCAAAAGTGATACATGGCCAACATGCCACCCAAAAAGGGAACTTCTACACCAAATAAGCCTCC
>JASDQU011176262.1:11288-25429 GCA_032191745.1 Picea mariana
TAATAAATAAAAATTAAAATCAATATTTTCTAGTATGGGAGGAAAGATTTCCCTTGTTGTTGTTGTCACCTTTTGATCTCTCTGAATTTACCTTAGGTTGTGTGGAGCCTTTAGGCATAATATCACTAATCACATGAGAGAAATCATCTCTCAAATGCATGTGGGAGGACACAGATTTATCAAACTCATTTGAGGGTAAGGAAGGGGTAGTAGTGGCCTTTCCTTTTTCAGGGGCATGGTGGGCCTCGGTTTTCAACCTTTTCCTTGCATGGGAAAAATAAACCGGTGAGATGACAGGGGCGGCCTGGACAATATGATTGATAGGTAGGGAAGCAGGTAGGGATAAGTTAGGCCAGCCACGATGTTGGGAGACTGTCGGGTGGACAATCTCTTGCTATCTTTCATTCTTGGGAACTTTAGGTTGCAGTGAGACATGAGGATGCACAGGGATACCAGGGGCCTATGGGGATTGGAAGGGAAGCATTTTGGGCCTAGGTTGGACCACTCCCTGTCCAATCCATTTAAAAAACCCAAATTGAAATAGTTTTCCTAACTCTTGTGAGTCTGCATCAAAGTGTATATAAAATATTGGCCTTCTAGGGCCCATGTTCCCTTTACCTCTCCCTATGTTACCTTTGCCATGACTACCTCTACTGAAAAATCTCATTCTTGTATGCATAATTGGTTAGAAAATAGTTTCTTTAACAACCATGCATGACAACTCTTTTAAAATATGAAATAAAATTTGGCTCAACAACATATCAGAGTCATGCAATCCAATCCATACAAATTGTTTTGAGATATGCGAGGGGTTGAACAAGGGTTCTGGGATATGCGAGGGGTTGTATTGAGAGAAAAATGTTTAAAATGAGAGGGAAAAGATCATGATTACTTCTCACTGACAACAAACAATCAACTGTAATGTAAACGAAATAATATGTCGTTGTAATCCATCCCTGCGATCTTAAACTGTCATAATACAGAGTTTCCTTTAACTATAATTAAATTTTAGGAACGGGGAGTGTATAATGAATATGGGAAGGTGAGGGGATTGTAATTATCGAAAAGTGAAATAATGGAAAGGAAAAGAGAGGATATTGTTCAAAAAATTAATTAAGTAATCCATAAAACAGTTATGCATTCAAAACCACTATCTCAGCATTAATTAAACAATTAATGTGGCCAATTAAACAATATTGTGTGTTAAAACTTGTTCACTATCCACGTTTAAATATTCAAATCTTTTAATTAACATAGTGTCATCATACTCAAAATCAATATGACCTCCAAACATCCTGTAAAAAGAATTATGTTTCCTCTCATTTCTTCCATTTTATATTTAAAAAAAAATCCGATGAACACGTTGTCATTTGCTTCAAATCTGTTCAGCATCAAAACCTTAGCCATTGTCCATAAATTAATTCCTCAAATCAAACACAGACACAAGCTCTCTCAAAACATGCTTAATTCCATTCCTTTAACCAATTCAGCAATTAAATTGCAACGAATCCATACTATAAAAATGTGACCATCTCTAATGGTGCAATAAGACAATTCGATGCACGATATAAATCATACACAATAGAAAACCAAGCCACAACAATCAATCTCTAAATTGCAATAATCTCAATCAGGCAATTTAAACACAGAGTAACAACAACCATCACTTCAACTTATACCATGTAGGGAACACACAAACCAATGCATAATGCAAAGAAGCATTTATATGACTATTCATGTCCAATTAAAACATAATGTTGAGTTATCAAGCCAAATGTTATAAAAAAAAGGAGGTAGTGACTATATGCCCATTTACAACTTCTCAAATCAACCACTTAAACCATGTTGATCTATCGAATCAAATGTCACAATAAAAGAATACATCGACTATATACCAATAACAATTTCCAATTTCAACCATGTAATCAACCCGATCAACAGAGATGAGCCAATAATAAAAACCACTAGCAATGCTATTCTACCAACTTATCAAAGTCAACAAGATATCCAATAGGGTGTAACTGGTTCAACTTATCAAAATTGGGCTCTGAATAACCAAGGGTTCGCTCGGTGGAACCAACAAAGGGGGACTAGAGGTTGACCTTGTCGACAGTAGGTGAGAAACCCTTGATACAGCAAGGTGGAACCACATGCATTATAACCTTTAGCTTGTATGATAGGGTGGCAGTTCATCCCCAAGTGGGAGAGACTATGAACAGAGGAGAAGAGGTCCCTTACTAGCTAGTAAACAACACTGAGAACATGCAGGCCATAACCCTCATGGTTTTCCCCCAAAAGTCAAATAAGACTGATATAAATGCAGAGATTAGGTTATAGAAACCAACCATAAATAAACCCTTTTGGCATAATAGCCACCATACCAACTGGGCAGATACCAATAGTATAAAACAAGCCCACAACCAGCTGGAGAATGACATGCAGTGACCCAAAGGTGGTTCAAAAATTACACAGCAGCCCCATAACAACAAAACCAATCGAATGTGGTTACAAAGACTAGGAGGAGATGGCCAGAAAGTCCATATGCAATAAAAACCCTCCAACGAAAACCCATAGAGACCACAAAGATCCATCATGGCTTCCCTCACACAAAATAGTCAATGAAATCGTGACTTCAGCCATCCAATTTTCCAATTGCAACGAATAACACACAAACAACCATTCCAGAGAAACCCCATGAGTTTACATAGTTTCCAGCCTCAAGAAAAACACAAACCAATACATCATTGGACCAATATTTATTTCATAATAGAGCGATTTCATGGATGGGTGAAAAAGCATACCTGTAACCAAATGGCCTTAAAACTTCGAGCTTGGTTGAGCAGTTTCTTCCTTGCCTCAATATTGGAGCTTACCCACAGAAAAAAATCAAAGGAACAATAGTCAAGCTAGGGTGACGGCCAGTGGGAGAGGTATGGAGTGACATGCAGTAAATGCACGTCACCTCCATCCTCTCCTCATCCAATTACATAGTACACTCCAACCGAAAAACATTAATCCATGCCATTAACCCATGCCCCGAGACTTGCATACATTACTTTCCAAGTGTGCCACCCAATCCATACTAATTAATGCCCAAAACCATACTATAACATATATCACATGCGCCTTCATATAATTCAAATCAAATCATGTAGCCACTAACATTGCTAGTTAGGACTAACATCAACCCCTTTTAAATATCAATTTCTCATAGTATAACATAACATAGTATAGTATAGCTCCTCTTTCTTGGATTTTTTCATAGATCCCTTTTCCTTTTCTCTTATTTGTTGTTACTAACATGAATCTTGTGGAGGTGTAACAAGTAATGAATCAAGGCGCCAATATCAAACATAATAATAGTTAACATAAGCCATCATGACATAGAATTTAGAGTCTAGAGAAACAGAAACAACACATAACATGCATTATCCATCTACCATTTGTCGCAAATCGAACCAATATTTCATAATAAATCATGTAGAATCCTGTAAGCAGTGTCGAACAATAGCATAAACATCAAATAAGAAATTTTATCTGATCCTTCAATCTACAAGGGGTTCCCACCTACTAGTATTATATATCATTATCTTAGTTAAAATAGTAGGCTTTAGCAATAATTTGCGGGCAAAAACCTCGTTGCGATTTTTATCGTCAACAAACTGGTGACTCCACAAGGAAATTTGTTTCCAATAGATTACGAACTCGGAACCATGGTTTTGCAGACAAAGAACAAAAAAACAAGAAAATTTAACCAGGAAGATTATGCAACAGGGGTAAGTGAGCGGATTTAATGGAAAAATGACCGGGAATTTGGGAATAACACATGAAAAATGTTAAGTATGAGGGGATTTATCCCTGTATGCATAATCATTCAACCAGAACCTGCTCTTTACTTCAAGGATAAAATTTTATGGACTTGCTCTTTTAAATTCTCAAATGGATGAACAAAAGGAGAGAAGAAGCGGAAGATAACCAATTTCTTTATAAGACAGTAGTGAAAGAAGATAACAAATTCAATTTTTCTTTCAGGGGGAACACCATAACAGTTGTGTAATATTGATTTTTATTGACTAACAATATCTTCCAGGAGTGTCACTGTGGCAGAACTGATCCAACATCTTATTCTTGACCAAAATCAACTAAAAGATGAAAAAGCAATAAAAATCATGACAAAATTAATATTACAAAATTTAAAACAACGGAAATAAAATGACAGAAATGTAAAAGAAACCGGAAATCTATTAAATCGAAGAAAAAATCAAACTACTGTAAAACATAAATGAAAAATAGAGAGAAAATGAAATAAGAACTAGACTACTAATATACATCAAAATCCAAACAACATTAAAACTTTCCAAGTTGGTTCCACGTAATGTTTCATGTGAGAACCATTAGTGTTGTAGGAGAACATTCGCTCTTGTAAATATTTTAGAATGAAAGAGTTAGTACCTAGGACAAAATCAATTTTGAAAGGACCCAACCATAAATTTTGAAATTTTGAGACAATCGATAGTCCTTTAGAGTACACTATTAAATAATCAAGATAAACATGAATAACCTTACCAATCAAAATGTCAAGAGTTATTTGCATAGGTATTTTAAAATCTATACTCATAACAAATAAGCCAAAAGGCATACGTTCGTAAGTAAAAGTACCCCAATGAGTAGTAAGGGTGGTTTTTCATACGTATTCCCTTTTTACCTTGATTTGATTGTGACCAGAAAAACTGTCAAGTAAGGGCATAATCTGCGAACTTACAATTTGTTGCATAATCATTTCCATATTAGGGAGAGGAAAGTGATATTTTATAAGAGCCTAATTGAATGCGAGAAAATTAATGAAGAAGCTAATATGATCATTGACTTTCATAACAGGAACCAATTTGGAAACCCATTCAAGGTACTTGACCGAAAAGGTGATCACATCCTTCAAGAAATTTTCCAACTCCCTTCGAATAGTTGCTTCTAATGCAGGATTGACAGGTCTTTGTTTTTTCCTAACTAGTTTTATGCCTTCCTTGATGGGGATGGCATGTTGTATAAGACCAGGATCAAAACCATGAATATCCTCATAAGACCAAGCAAAAACATCTTGAAATTCACCAAGCATCTTGGAAAACTTCATTTCCTTTTCATCAGAACACTCTGCACCTATTTTAACATTATTTGGAGACTTGGGTGTCCCAATGTTCAAGGAGATGGTTTCACCCACCTTACTTTTTGACTCCTCTTCTTTATGTTTCTCTTTATTTCCTACATAACTCGATGAAAACAAACTCTCTGAAGGATTCAAGCCTTTAGGAATCTTGTTATCTTCTATGGGTATGATTTCCTTGAGCTTATAGGGTTTATTTTGAATGAAAGCACATATTCTCTCATCGCTAGGGAAGACCTGCCAAGATTCTATATTGTCAGGGATATGTGGACGATATAGGGATTGAAAAGTACAATCAGGTCTATGTGGCAGAAGTTGCCAATTAGGAGAGGCTACAAAAACAACTAACCGATCATCCATTGAGTTCAATTCCCTCTTAACATGAGTGATGTTGAAATATAGTAGGTTTGAGATGAGTGCCCAAATAGTTTGGGTGTATCGTTTCATAAACTTGTTGCTAGGAGAGAAAATCTTACGTACAATGTTCACAACAAGCTCGAAATTTCCAAAAACTGAAAGGTGAACACCATCAAGATTATAGGCATTTTCAATGCCTAATAATAAATCTTTGAATTTAGTGACATTGTTTGTGCAAGAAAACTCCAACCTATAAGGAAAATTATGGATTTTTCCTACAAGAGAAATCAATATAATTCCAATTCTATTACCTTCACTAGAGAATGAACCATCGAAGTGCATGTGCCACATACCATCATCTAAATCAATCTGTTCCAAAGGGATATTATCTTCCTCAGTAAATATGGAATACACCCCTAGGTCCTCTTTGATATAGTTCACATTAGGTTGTGGAACACTTTCTATGTAAGGTGAAATCCTTCCCTCTCTAAGGAATATATTTTTTTTACCATTCTGAAGAATGGATAAATGTGTCTTGTTGAGTGAGAGGTATCCAACCATCAAATATTTCCAATATCTTCCCAAGATGATTGAGTAATTTCTTATTGGCATATCAATTACCTGAATATTAAGGCTTGTCCTTATTTTAGGATGTGTGCACAAAACTAAGGTCACATCTTTAATCTCACCTATGGTCGTTTGTTGTAGACTATTATAAGAGAGCATGCTCCTGACATTTTCATTTTTACAAGACAAGCCTATCTCCTCCATAATAATCTTCGAACCACCATAAATGAGGAAACAATGAGTGATCTTATCCATAATCTTTACAGAAATATAAAAAGGGGGATTTTTTACAAGATATCTAAAATTATCTACACCTACTTTATTTACAGACGAATCCTCTTCATTCACCTCTTCAGAGAGGTTGGCTACAACAAAATATTTTCCTTACATGAATTATTTTATATGCCTCTGTTGTTCAGGGACGGAAACCATGTCCAAGAGGGTGGCATCTTCTTTGATGTTGTCCAAATGATTCAGAATATTTCATTTGGAAGAGGGGAGAGGGGAAGTTGTTCCTTGACTGTCAGGAACCTAGGAACCTTAACCATAGCGGTTGGTGATGATGAGCTCAGTCCAGAAGAATTGCGAGGAGGATCAAATTTTCTCTTGGGAGCATAGGATTTGTTCCTAGTATTGATGATTGTGACATCTTCTGGCTCTGCAATATCTAGGACAACGATGGTAGTTTCTTGTATTTTACCAAAGATCTTATCTATGGCACTCTTCCTTACCTCACATGTGGCTTCCTCATGGTTTTCCTCACAAAATTTACACCAAATTCGATGAAAGATAGCTTTAGGCTGAAAATTATTTTCAATTAGATTTCTAAAGGGGGTTGCAGAAGAGGATGAAGCTCCATGGGTGAGAGGGGAGACATTTCCCTTCTTCTCATACACTATCATATGATTGTTCATATATTGTACTAGCTGTAATAGGGTGGACATGTCTATCAGTCTAACTGATTCTCCCCGGGGAAGACCTGTTCTTTTGAGTTGTTCTTCAAACTCTAAACAAGTATGCAGGGTGGAACTGAGGTTATCAATGGATTTTTCATCAATCCTATGACGATAGGGGGAAGGTAATGCATTGTAGAAATGCATGAAAGTGGCTTGGTTTTGAGGTCGAATGAGTTCAGGGATTTGATTTTATAACTTATTGAAACACAAGTTGAAGGACATGATGGTTTCATCATCCTTATAGGCAATGTTATTGTACTCTCGTAACTGTTCATCTTTTGGATTGCCCATAGGTGTATCTGAACCATAAACTAACTCCTCCCAAGTAGACAGAATATTAGGAGGAAGGTCAAACAAATCGACCATGGCCTTTCCTTCAAAGGAATTGACAAATAAGTGCATGCAAGTATCATTGTCATTGTCTCCTATGTTGTGACAAGCATTAGAAAATGCCACCAGGTGTTTGCTTGTAGTGACAGTGTTATTTCCCAAAAACCTAGGGAGATTCTCTTTGAATTTAGGAAGTGGACGAGTGGTAGGTGCTAGGTTAAGAGGAGAGGACACATGCCATGGTGTGGTTATGGAGTCTTCTTCAAACTGGAAAAACCCATACATTTTAATGACTTTGGTTGGATTTGTGGTATATTGGACAGGGATATGGTGGCTATATAAGCTACCAATCACTGACGAAGCTGAATACTGAGAGGAGGAAGCACTTCTAGAGACACCACTAGATTCCATCTTGTGGATGATAGGTGAGGGAGAGAAAGATGAACTGGATGAATCAGACAAAGTTCTCCTTAGATAACTTTGTTGGGTTGATAGCACAAAGTTCCTTCTTCCTATTTCAGCAATATGATTAATTTCAGGTGATAAGCCTCTTCTTCTTCTAGAAACATGAGAGTCTAAGGACATGAAAGTAAGGCCAAAACTAAAGGGACAAGAAGGTTATTGTTGATTTCTAGGCTATCTATGTCTAGCTTCCCAACATTTTGGGAACTAATATCTCGTTCAATTTCGTCCCATGAATTATTAAACTCATCATGAGTATTGGTGGTGTCTAAAATGGTGTTGAAAAAATTCAAAGCAATGTTGGTCTGATCTTGAAGACTGGGATCAATATTGGGTTGCCTTGCAACAAACACAGTCATTAAGAAATAAAATAGTCAAATAATCAATATTAGAAAAAAAAGATGTATTCGATGCTAATCAAGAATAAAAATTAACCAGAGAGCTATTGAAGATTTCCCAAGTATGGTCACCAAATAAATGTTGAGGAAAAAATATGAAATGATCTTACTCAAACATTTTCAGATCCTTCTTGGCTAAAGAAAGATAGATGGGAATATCACCCTATGTTTATAGCCATTAAAATTGATATCCTAATTCACAAGTATTGTTTACAAGTGCTTACGATGTTTTTTTATAAATAAAAGCTTTCTGAAAAAACCATTATTTATGTAATTTTCTGAACATATCAGATGCTGAAATAAATATAGGGGCAGAAGTAAATACACCATGTCAATAATCAAAATATATGAGACATAAAGAAATCCTTTATTTCATTCCAATTCATCAAAGAATCGTTCACTTTACAAAATTTCCTGAGGAATTTTTGGACCAAAGTCAAACTTAGACGTCCCCGATAAAACATACAAAAGGACTTCTGACATAAAATAAAAAAATGAACTTCAAAATATGGATCAGCTTGCCACAAATTGTTTCCCACTCGACTCTGCACAATAGCCTTTGTCAGTCATGAAATCTAATTCACAAACAGACAAGTCTACATGGACTATCAAATATAGATCAACACCTCTGAAAAACAAGTGTCTAAATGATGTAATTCAACCCTGAATCTTGTTGTCTACAATAGGACACTGCTATCATAAAAAAGAATTAGGCTTATAATGAATTAAGGAATGAATGAAAACTGAACTATCTCAACAAAAACTCAAGAGAAAACCTTAGTATGCTTCTCCTTATATTCTTCTCTTGTTCCTTTCTTTCCTTTTGCCTTTAAGCAAATTAGAATTGGTTGAAGTAGTTGAAATAATTCTTTAGTTAATTTAAATAAAACTCAACCAAATTTTTAGTTAAGGGGGAAAGTAATATATCATAATAAGGGATTTTAAATAAATAATAACTAGTAGGTGGGACCCTTTGTGACTCCCTTTATCTTTTAACAACCATAACACAACTAGTTAATCAAACAAAACATCCTTCCTTGTGACTCACATCATCACATTCATATTTGACAATTTATCTCAATGATAAATGAAATTATTTCCAAAAATATATTACCCATATATCCAAAAAATAGTGTTCTTTCCAAAAATTCAGAAGTCAGTTGTTCTCAACAATTAATAAATAAAACTTAAAATCCATATTTTCCACTCTGGGAGGAAATATTTCCCTTGTTGTTGTTGTCACCTTTTGATCTCTCTAATTTGTCACGTGAGAGAAATCATCTCTCAAATGCATGCGGGAGGAAAAGGATTCATCAAATTCATTTGAGGGTGAGGAAGGGGTAGCAGTGGCTTTTCCTTTGTAATGGGCATGGTAGGCCTTGGTTTTCAACCTTTTTATTGCATGGGAAGACTAAACTGGTGAGTGGACAGGGGTGGCTTGGACAATCTGATTGATAGGCGGGGGATCAGGTAGGGACAAGTTAGTTCAACCACGATGTTGGCAGACTGTCGGGTGCACAATCTCTTGCCATCCGTCGGTCTCGGGAACTTCATGATGTAGTGATACTTGAGGATGCACAGGGATACTAGGGGCCTATGGGCTTGGAAGGGAGGCCTTGCGGTCCTAGGTTGGACCACTCCCTGCCCAATCTAGTTAAAAAAACCCTCTTAAAATGGCTAGCCTAACTCTTGTGATTCTAGATCAAAGTGTATAGGGAATCTTGGCCTTCTAGGGCCCCTGTTCCAATTACCTCCCCCTTGGTTACCTCTGCCATGACTACCTCTGCTGAAAAATCTCATTCATGTATGCATAATTGGTTAGAAAATAGTTTCTTTAAAAACCATAGATGACAACTCTTTTAAAATATGAAATAAAATTTGGCTTAGCAACATATCAGACTCATGCAATCCAATCCATACAAATTGTTTTAATAGTTTTCAATGAGTAGTGGGTGAACAAGGGTTCTGGGATATGTGAGGGGTCATATTGATCGAAAAATGTGTAAAATTAGGGGGAAAAGATCATGATTAATGCTCACAGAAAACAAATAATCAACTGTAATATAAACCAAAGAATATATCACTGTAATCCATCCCTGCGATCTTAAACTATCATAATACAAAGTTTCCTTTAACTGTAATTAAATCTTAGGAATAGTGAGTGGATAATGAATATGGGAAGGAAAGGGGATTGTAATTAGCGAAAAGTGAAATAATGGTAGGGGAAAAGAGAGGATACTGTTTGAAAACTAATTAAGTAATCCATAAAACAATTTTTCATTCAAAACCATTATCCCATCATTAATTAAACAATTATTGTGTCCAGTTAAAAAATGTTGTGTGTTAAAACTTGTTCATTGTCCACGTTTAAATATTCAAACCTTTTAATTAACATAGTTCATCATACTCAAAATCAATATGACCTCCAAACATCCTGTATAAATAATTTTGTTTCCTCTCATTTTTTCCATTTTATATTTAAACAAAAATCCAATGAACACACTGTCATTTGTTTCAACTTTGTTCAGCGTCAAAACATTATCCATTGTCCATAAATTAATTCCTCAAATCAAACACAAACACAAGATATTTCAAAATGTGTATGATTCCATTCCTTTAACCAATTCAACAATTAAATTGCAACGAAGCCATACTATTATAAAAACGTGTCAATCTCTGACAGTGCAATAAGACAATTCGATGCATGATATAAATCATACACAATAGACATCCAAGCCACAACTATCAATCTCTAAATTGAAAAAATATCGATCAAGCAATTTAAACAGACAGTAAAAGAAACCATCACTTCAACTTATACTGTGTTGTAGGAAACACACAGACCAACACATAACACAAAGAATCATTTATGTGACTGTACATGTCTAATTAAAACATAATTTTGAGTTATCAATCCAACTGTTGTAACAGAAGGAGGTAGTGACTATATTCCCATTTACAACTTCTCAAATCAACCAATTAAACCATGATGAGATATTGAATCAATTTCCAAAATAAAAGAATGCACCGACAATATACCAATAACCATTTCCATTTTCAACCTTGTAATCAACCCGATCAATAGAGACAAACCAATAATCAAAACCATTGTCAACGCTACTCTACCAACTTATGACAGCCAACAAGATATCCAACAAGGTGTAACTGGTTCAACTTATCAAAATTGGGCTCTGAATAACCAAGGGTTCGCTCGGTGGAGCCAACACAGGGGGATTGGAGGTCGACCTTATCGACAGTAGGTGAGAAACCCTTAGGACAACAAGGTGGAACCACATGCATTATAACCTTTATCGTATTTGATAGGGTGACAATTTGTCCCCAGGTTTGAGAGACTATGAACAGAGGAGTAGAGGCCCCTTGTTGGCTAGCAAACAACACTGAGAACACACAGGGCATAACCCTCGTGGTTTTTCCCCAAAAGTTGAATAATGCTGATATAAATGCATAGCTCAGGTGATACCAACCAACCCTAAATAAATCCTCTTGGCATAATAGCCACCATAACCAACTACGCAGATACCAATAGCATAAAACGAGCCAACGACCAAGTGGAGAATGACATGTAGTGACCCAGAGGTGGTTCAAAAATTACACAACAACCCCATAACAACAAAAACAATCGGGTGTGGTTACAAAGACTGGGAGGAGACAGCCAGCAAGTCCATATGGAATGAAAACCCTCCAACAAAAACCCATAGAGACCATAGAGAGCCATCACGGCTTCCTTCACATAGAATAGTCAATGAAATCATGACTTCAACCATCCAATTTTCTAATTGCAATGAATAACACACAAACAACCATTCCATAGAAACCCCAAGAGTTTACATAGTTTCCAGCCTCAAGAAAAAAATAGACCAATACATCACTGAGCCAATATTTATTTCATAATAGAGTGAGTTTATGGATGGGAGAAAAAACATACTTGTAGCCAAATGGCCTTAAAAATGCGATCTTGGTTGAGCAGTTTCTTCCTTTCTTGAATATAGGAGCTTACCCACAGTGAGAATCAAATGAACAATATCCAAGCTAGGGTGATGACGAGTGGGAGAGGTATGGAGTGACATGTAGTAAATGCATGTCGCCTCCATCCCCTCCTCATTCAATTACGTAGTACACTCCAACCAGCCAACATTAATCCATGTCATTAACCCATGACTCGATACTTGCATACATTACTTGACAAGTGCACCACCTAATCCATACTAACTAATGTCTAAAACCATACTATAACATATATCACATGTACCTTCATATAATTCAAATCAAATCATGTAGCCACTAACATTGCTAGTTAGGACTAACATCAACCCCTTTTAAAATTTAATTTCTCATAGTATAGCATAACATAGTATAGTATAGCTCCTCTTTCTTGGATTTTTTCATAGGTCCATTTTCCATTGCTCTTATTTGTTGTTACTAACATGTATCTTGTGTAGGTGTAACAAGTAATGAATCAAGGCGCCAATATCAAAGTTAATAATAGTTAACATAAGCCATCATGGCATAGAATTTAGAGTCTAGAGCAACAAAACCAACACATAACATGCATTATCCATCTACCATTTGTCGCAAATAGAACCAGTATTTCATCATAAATCATGTAGAATCCTGTAAGCAGTGTTGAACAACATCATAAACATCAAATAAGAAATTTTATTTGATACTCCAATCTACAATGGGTTCCCACCTACTAGTATTGTATATCATTAGCTTAGTTTAAATAGTAGGCTTTAGCAATAATATGCGGGCAAAAACCTCATTGCGATTTTTATCGTCAACAGTGCTCATCCAATTCTCTTAATGATTATTCTATTTATTTGAGACTATTTCAATGCACCCTCATGGGGGTTGCAGTGAAATGGTACATTGAGATTCCAAGGGGAACCTACGAAAATTTTAATCAGATGGTTTTGGTATTTCTCAACCACTTCCAGTTGTCGGTTAGTTATGATGTCGTCACAGAACTTTTTTTGACCTTCCACCAAGATAAGGCCACACATATCTCGGACCATATCCAAGAGTGGCATAGATGGAAGAGTTGATTAAAGCCTACATTCCTTTAGAGTTTCTGTTGGAATGGTTCCTTAAGTATTTATTGCCTTATATTTTGAAGGATGTTTCTACATCTGAAGTAAAATATGAGGAAGAATGTATTTTCAAAGCCCAACAATTGGACCTCATGTATGCTCAATCTGGTATGTTATATGAAATTCTTCCTGATGTTTCATGGTAGAATTATGACCCTAGAAGAAATCTTGGGCCTCATGCTGATGCAATCAAAGGCTCTGCAAATGCTAAGTCTACAGACTTGGTGACAAACCAGTTGAAAGATTTGTCTCTAAGCCAGTCTATAGAAGAACAAGCTTCGTCTTCATCCTGTACTCCCACTCAGTCAGAAAATGTGCATTCTATATAGTCATATACCAACCCAAATGGTAACCATCAAACAGGAGGGAATATAAAGGATGGATGAGGTAAAAATCGCAAGGGTGGGATAAATAATAACAAATCCCGGGACAACGCTAACAATGATAGATCAAATACTAATGTCGGTGAGAGAAAGAAAGAAAAATGAAAGGTGAAGTTTCCTTGTAAAATTTGTAAATATGATCAACTTACCCACTTATGCCCCCAACTTGAGGAATCCTCGAGGATATTATCTCAATCGCTCATTGTGATACTAATTCGTTTCCGCATAATCAGCACATGGCTTCGAGCTCCTCCAACACCAAAAATGCATCGAATGGGAATCAAAACCCCTCGACACATGAAGGTGATTGTCTCTACAGTAATATGGTCAAGTCTTAGATTGATGTAGCCACTCTATATCATGATTATGGTTCTTCACAGATTGTTACAGGTCTATATTCTCCCCCTCCCTTGGAAACA
>JASDQU011176262.1:25449-38106 GCA_032191745.1 Picea mariana
AAACCCCTCGACACATGAAGGTGATTGTCTCTACAGTAATATGGTCAAGTCTTAGATTGATGTAGCCACTCTATATCATGATTATGGTTCTTCACAGATTGTTACAGGTCTATATTCTCCCCCTCCCTTGGAAACACCTTTGTATATTGAAAAGATAGAGCCTCTTCCTCGTATTCTGAAAGGAGTATTGAAATTCTCTGCGCACAATCCTAATGCTAGAGCTACCCAGAACTATTTGATTATCAAATATCTAGGTCAAACCCCTTGTGGGATGTCAGCTTTGGAGGTGCTCTAGATGTGTCCTTCACAGAGGAACACCTTGTTATCTGTGTTAGGAGATCTAGACTCATGTGGATCGAAGGTTATTAAGTTCGATGTAATGGATGTTAAACCTTGCTTTACTTACCATGTGGCCTTTCAAATCCATGTGGAGTACACAAATAATACCATCAAGGGCACTGTGATTGATGAAGGTGTTGCAACGTGCGTGATGTTCCTAACCTATTGGAAATCCATTTAGTCTACGAATCTCTCTCAATATATGACTATGTTGACTGAATTTGATGGATGTTATTTTCAACCCCAAGGAATTATTCCCACTTTTCTGGTAAAGTTAGGTGGAAAGGTAGTGGAGGTTGATGTTGAGGTGGTTGATGCACCCCTTGACGTTAACTTATTGCTAGGGTGTAATTGGACTTATGCCATGACCACGGTCGTGTCATCTATTTTCTGCACTTTATTTTTTCCTCATGAAGAGAAAATAGTGACGATTGATCAATTGTCCTTTGTGCATGCTAGTCCTAATGCATCAGTTGGACCTTTGATCCCAGTGATTGACAATTCTCAGCCAAAAACTAAGGATATTGGTGTCGGAATGTATTCCTCTCTCATGAGTACCTTTTATTTTGTGGCACCAATTCATCACATTTATGCCATGTCCAATATTTCTTTGTCTTCAGTAAGGTACATTCCTTTATTTAATAAGTTTTTCAATGACCCTTGGACCCTACCTTCCTCGACCATGTCTTGCAAAAGGTCAGTCACATATTGGGATGGAAATTCCACTGTCAGCAACAGAGGTTGCGTATCAAGTTATTCTTAACACTACAACTAACCCAAATCCTGTCTCCTCGTAGATGGATGAGGAGGATCATGTTTTCATGATTTCCTCGATGATACTTTACCTTTATATGAAGCCATCTTAGAGGCCATGAATGGTCCCAATAGGCCATGGGATGATATTCATCATCACTCTTACTTCCTCCCAGAACTTTTTAGGATCGAATAGGATGAATTTAGATCTACCTTGAGTGACATGATCGGTCACATTGTGGTTCCGCTATATACACATGGAATTTATGCCAAAGGAAACATGAAGAATATTTCCCCTACCATCATGATCAACATCTCTCAAATTCCTTGAAAAATTGAAAATGTATATATCGATGTGGATTGTTTGCCTGAAGAAATTTATATCTACACCGATCTCTTCAAAGAATTTTGTGATGTATTCTCTTGGTCATATGAAGAGATGCCAGGGATCGACCCTAGAATATTGAACATGAGATCAAGACTTATTTGGATGCTATACCTATTCGAAAACATCTTAGAGTTGTTAATCCTATGAATGCCCCTACTATTAAGGTAAAGGTAGAGAAACTAATTAATGTTGGTTTCATTTACCCAGTTCCCTTGATCGAATGGGTATCCAACCCCGTTCTCGTGAATAAGAAACAAGGAACCATCCGCGTATGTATGGATTTTTGAGACTTGAACAAGGCTTTCCCTAAAGAAAACTTCCTGACTCCTTTCATTGACCAAATTCTCGATGAGTGTGTGGGAAGAAAATTTTTCTCTTTTATGGATGGATTTTTAGAATATAATCAAATTTTGATCAAACCTGAGGATCAACATAAAACAATGTTTATTTTTCCATGGGGTAATTTTTCATACCAAAAAATTCCTTTCGGTCTTAAAAACGCTAGAGCAACCGTCCAACACACCATGACCTTTTTTTTTTCACAATATCAAATAGATTGTCTAAGCCTACCTCGATGATCTCACTACTCACTCTCACAAGAGAGTATATCACTCTACTCACCTTCGACTAGTATTTGAGAGATGTCGTTATTATCGCATGGATTTAAACCCTCACAATTGCAACTTTTGTGTTAGGCCTAGCTAACTTTTAGGATTCTTAGTATTTGAGCATGGGATCATGGTGTATCCTATGAAGGTTGAGGTAATACTTTGATTTCCTCCCCTGCATAACATTCATCAACTTCAGGGTTTATAGGAGAAGCCTAACTTCTTGTGTCGGTTCATAGTGAACTATGCCAATTTAAATAGGGCTTTCATGCATCTTTTGAAGAAGGACAATATGTTTATATGGGATGAGTGAGCCTAGGAATCCTTCAATGTTCTTAATAATGCCTTGGTATCAGTGCCTCTATTGAGGCCTTCAGACTATAATAGAGATTATTTTCTTTATATTGTTGCGTCCGAAGGGATGGCTAGTATGGTTGTAATTTAGGAGGACGATGAGCTCCATGAGCACATTTACTACTATCTTAGATGAAACTCAGTCGATCCTGAACTTAAATACTCTCACGTTGAGAAACTAGCCTTGGTTGTCGTACATGCGGTTCAAAGATTACAGCATTATATATTTCTTTGCAAAACTATCATAGTTGTTGATATCAATTTGTTTCAATACACCCTTACTAGGTGTATCATAGGGGGGAAATACAATAAGTGGATTGTTATTTTAAAAGAATTTGATCTCTATTTTTCTTTGGCGAATTCTAAGAAATCGCTATCTTTTTCTGAGTTGATATCAAAATTCCCTCGACTGGATGAGGACATCATTCATAACAATTCATTCATGGATGAACATATTTTTTTTATCTCATATTAAGAACCCTGGTATGGATACATTTTGATTTATCTTCAAACCTTGAAGTTACCCCAGCATCTGTTGAGAGATGATCGATGATGTATACAACATCAAGATAAAAACTATCTTATCATTGATGACACTTTGTATCATTGAGGAGTGGATAATATCTTTCATTTTTGCTTGAGTCATGAGGAATTTGAGTCAATTATTAATGAATGTCATAGTGGGGCTTGTGGTGGTCATCTATCTGGGCTTGTGACAACCCAAAAAATATTGTGAGCCGGTTATTTTTGGTCATCAATTTTTAAAGATTGTGTTGAAGTGGTCAATAAGTGTCACCCTTTCTAGGCGTTTTCTTGGAAAATGTGCTCACATCTAGCCCCTCTTCACCCAGTCATCATCATCGGTCCCTTCACCAAGTGGGGGGTATATTTTATAGATTTTAATCCAGGTTTAGCTCGGGGGAATAGACATATTATCGTGGTCATCAATTACTTCACTAATTGGGTAGAGGCCATGCCTACCATTAAATATGATGGTAATACTGCAACATTCTTTGTGTTCACCCAAATGGTAGATTGGTTCGCAATCCCAAAGGAGATTGTCACTAATCATGGAATTCAATTTCATAATGAAATGATGAAGGAGTTAGCATCAAAACTAGGGTTCGAGCACAGTCATTCTTCCCTTTATTATCCATGGGAAAATGGACAAGTATAGGTTGTGAATAAATATCTCAAGACAATCTTGCAAAAAATTGTCAGCCAGAGAAAACATGACTGGCACATAATACTTTACCCTATTCTTTGGGTATATCAAACCTCGGTTAATACTTCCACCGATTTTTCTCCTTTTCAGTTAGTACATGGTGTGGATTTTATCCTTCGAATTGAATGTAAAATCCCTTCCCTTCAACTGGAAATTGAGCTCCTACATGACACATCTGATATTGAAGAATGCCTCATACACCTAGAGTTCCTAGATGAGTAATGTAGATATGCCTCTACGGCTATCGAAGAGAATAAATGATGGTTTTTAGAAAAAGGAGCCTATGAATTGGAGGATTATAAATGGAATATGTTGGATGAGCCCATAAATGGGCTCTACCTGAAAAGATATTATGCTTGAGCCCTCAAGATTGGGTGTGACTCTTTGTACACTAATGTATCTTAGTGTATATATATATTTTCCTTTGTATCACCTAATTTCTTATTAGATTTTCCCTTGGTTGGAATATGTCAATGGAGTCTTAATTTTACTTAGGATTCACAGACGATGCCAGTTATCATACAAAGAACATGGCTTCCTCTACGTGGGTCATTTACTCACCTGAGGGCCAAGTGGTGTCTTTAGGTGGCATTTGTCTAGAGCCATCAACGAATAATGTGGACAAGTATAGCGTCATTATAGAACTATTACGTGACTCCATTTCACATGGTGTTCAATATTTATAGGTTCGCCTAGACTCATATGTTAGTTAAACGACATTTACCATGTGTGAAACCCTACTCTACTCTGACGATTCCTATGGGTATGACTTTTGGAATGATACTTTAATTTTATTACTTATAATCACATACCTAGAAGTTCTAATTATGTATCTAATGCATATGCTAATTATGTTTTAGATTGGAAATTTTCACATAACTAAGTAAAGAAAACACATTCATCAATGTACACATTGTAAAATATATAAGTAAAGTCGAGGACCAATATTTTATATTTCATCTTTTCAAAAATTATGATGTCATAGTACAAAATGTGGCTCACACCCTCAAAATACAGATATGGCCAGTATATATAGGACCATGGAATCTACGCCTATGGCACCATATGTGTATCATGATAGAACAGTATGGATTCTGTGAGACGTTGGAAGAGTCGCACCCACACACAGGTCACACCCACCTCTTGTTGTTTTATAGCCTCTGGCAGATCCTCCACCTAAACCATATAAATCATGTGCGTCAAACGAGACAGGTTCCCTTGCACATCTTGTAGCACTCTATCTGCATCTCCTCCTACATTCTCATCTCACTGGTTCCTCCACTGATGTCGTGGGAATCCGTCTATTCGTTGCGGACCTACATCTACATGACAAGCTAGTTGTTAATACTTGATACCACACAAAAATATTTGCATTTTTTATTGTTGTTGAAAAACATAAAAAAATGAAATATACAAAAACAATTCTTACCAATATCACCGTAGGTGGATCCTGGTGGCACAGGCATGTATGGATCCCCTCTATAGTTGATCCCATCATAGGGGTATTTGTCAATGGCTATCACATGTTGATGCCACCATAAAAATAACTCATCATTGTATGGGCTTGGAACCCTACCACCTCCTCACCGTCTCATCACGTCGGTCCACCATGACATGGTTGGATTGCGCGGTCCATGTGGAATGATCTCCACTCTAGGGCTCAAACCTGGAACCCACTCAAATAAAAAACTACACAAGATGGATGCAAACCCAAAGTTTAACTTTCTCCCTTGTTTGCAATCTGTCAGTTGACTCATCATGTTAATCAACAGTGAGGTACACAAGTAATAAACAGTGGGTCGTAAACACTCCATTGTATAGAAAATGAGTGGCCTTGAAACTTGGTTTAATGAGGCTGACCCAAAGATCTGTGTAAGAACAAGAACGATGATATTCAAAATCAAGTTTGTGATCACCCTAATGGGGAGTTGGCTCCCTACTTTATATTTTCCTGCAACACAGTGGGTGGCAATGTAATTCCCTATTGTCATACTGCCCCAAACCCCCCGAGCTTTAAGATTCACCACCTCACCCCAATGAGATGATCCTGTGAGAAAATAGATGTCATATAATTCAATCCCCAATGGTTTCCCATCAATATTGAAGGCATGTGTCTCCGGATCCCAATAATTTATGAGCATTTGGAGTGACCTCACTTATGCCCTCATTCCTTTCAGAGCCCAAAATTTATAAAGGCCACATATTTTCAGAGCTAGTTGGGCCCCTGCATCTCTTTCCACTAATGCATCCACCTCCTCATGCTCCCTCTCTCTCCATTCAAGCACCATCCTGCCAAAGGAAAATCATTTTTTGAGTTAAATTCATTAAAAAACTTGTTTGCAGGCTTGTACATGGGTTGGAGTGTTAGCAGTCATGTGTAGTGCCATAGATATGCAAGAAGGATTTGCTTTGCATGTGTACATGTCTCCACATACACGAACCGATAATCTATAGCTCGTGTACAACCTAATTCACATATTATGCCCTCTAAAACTCAAAAAATGAGGGCTAAATTGGAAATTTAAACCACCAAAAATGAAGAGGACGGGAGGGGCACTTACTTGGTCCAGACGGTTATCAATTTCGTTGATCATAGCTCCCTTAATCAACACTTGAATATCATGGGGAAAATGGTCTAAAATGCACTATGTGGGTAAAAAACTCAAATGGTATGGTAAAATTTTTCATTTTTACTATTAGTAGAGACTTTTTATCCACTTTATATAGTTTATGCTAATTTTTGACCTAGTGGACTAATAGTGCAGTGGAAGGAGTTGGTTTTGGTGGTTTTGTCCAAGGATTTTTGCGGTTTCTAGAATCATATCACTCATTCATGCCTTTGGTAGGTATTTTCTATCACTAGCATATAGGATAGGTTCTCAATCCATTTTGCATATTTGCATTTTCTTATGATTGTGATCCATATGCCTTAGGTACAAACCTATTTATTAGTGACATAGAACCTTCTTACTACTACTAGAAGTGACGTTATTGAGTGGTAGAGGCTTACTAAACATGGGTGCCCTAGTTAGAACCTCTATTCCATTTGGTGCCCATGCATAAGTTATTATGTAGGACCGATAGTCCCTTATAGTTATGATATGACTCTGCATTATAACCTCGTATTCTTACTCATAAGCATTCTACCCTTCACCTATGGGACTCCCACTGAGTCTTTTTTAATCTCTTTTTTGACTCTCTCAATAGAGAAAAGATAGCTGAGTGAACTTGTCTCTTTCAAACTTGTTAAATGGATTTGAAAGGATGTCTATTTGGTGTAAGTTTAACCCTTTTTTAGACCAAGTTCACTAATTTTGAAAAAGGAATACTCTAGTCAACATTGGGTAGAAGAGTTCTCTTGGGTATTGTTTTATACCTTTTTGGGCCTTGGGGACTAAATTTACGAAAAAGGACATTCTTTGGAGTTAAGTTGTAATTTCATTTCATCGTCGTACTTGTAGTATTGAGCCTATTTTTGGTTCCCTCTTTCTCGTTATAAGCCTCTTACCTCAGCAATTTTCATCACTATCCAAGTAAAGCCTTGTTTATATCCTTTGCATCCTGAAACCCTGTACCCTACAAGGAAACTTTACGTCGAGTGTCCATGCCACGTATGCACTTTGCTGCATTGAGTATAGGTATGTTCCACTATTTGGAGATAGTTTCTTACTTACGACACTCGTTTCCTCCCATATATCGTAGCATTCATTTACCTATGAAAAAAAAAAAAGACGGGTGGGAAAAGAATTTTATCTTGTATCGGCAACAGTTGTGTCTCCTTTGAACAGAGAACAAACGTTTGAGTCCATTTTTCATCCAAATTTTGGTTTTAACATGACCTTAGGAAGATGAGCTCGTTACTTATATTTTACTCCTTCGACTGGTTATTCTTCCAATCCCTATGGAGAGTTTGATTGATGCCTCTTACATCACAAAGTTTCATCCTCAAGTCTATGCTACCAGACTCTTCCACATGTCTCATGACCTTGTTCAAAGGAAGTCTATAATCCTGTGTCATTCATTTCTTGGAACGATTGACTTTGCATGTCGTTCATACCCTCAGTTTGTCTCAGAGTCACATGAAGTTTTATTCCTACCATGCACCCTGGTCCTACTTTTATTAAGGGTAGGTAACCTTGAACCCAACAGTCGACATCTTGTCATTGATCGCTAACTGGGGAGTTTCCCTTGTGTTCGATGGAAATAAATCTATTCACACATTGGGATTCATGCAGTGTCTTGGATTCCTTTAGCCTTATTGGTGGTTTCCTCACCTTTGTCGGCATTCTTCCTTATTGGCTTCTATTCAGAGAGTCTTTTCTATGTACTACTTGCATATGAAACATGCGAAAGATGCACAGGGTCGTTCGTTTGTGAACATCCTCTTCATCTAAGTTCCTCCAAATCATCAAGATATTACTTTGTACCTCATGCTAACTAATGAGATATTCCTTAATGCTCACATTTCAACAAGTCTCCTTCCATTGGCTCCATCTCATCTATTCTAGAAATGAGACCTAGATCCCTATGAGTACCTGGAGGCTTGCAGTCATCAGTGGCAGGCTCTCCGGCCATCGATAATTGGGAATATATCAATGTATTTTGATCGATGGATTCTTCAAGTGTTCGACATCAATACCTTTATTCACACTTGGAAGAATGTACGCAATCCCTTGATACTTACCTTCATTATTTCTAATTTGTCTCGTGTTTGTTAATGGTATACCTTAATGACCGATAATCAAACGAAGTCTCATTGTGTTCAACATCAACTCCTTTATTCACATGATGTATACTTGTACCTTTGGCGGATAGTGTCAAAGAAATGGAGCATCATTTTACAATAGCATATTTCCTGAGTTGTTTCCATTGGACTAGTACCCATATGACTTCAGTGATCACAGGAGATCAGATTGTACTCCATTGTTTACAAATATCTTCAAATTGATTTTGAGACTAGTTTTCCACTGGGCCTTGTTCATGACTATGATATCCTATGGCATGTATCTACTTTGTATTTCGTATTCATGGCCATGAGCAAATATTTGGTATATTTACACATGGATTTGTAATGTAATTCAAATTGGAAGCCATGTGTGCAAAGTCATTATGGATTGTAATATTATCATGAGTAAATAGTACTTCCAGTTGAGTATCCATTACTCCACTTCTGGGAATTATAATGTATTTCATTCATCACAGATACTCCTCTGACCTCACATATTAGGGGGCATACGTTATAGAAAAACAATTTCCCACCTTGTGCAACTTTCTTGGATGGCCTTTCCATTTCCCTATGAAGACTTGAAGTCCCATTTTTGTCCTTCCCAGAACCAAAAAATCATAGTTTTCCACATATACGCGCCCTACCAGTTAGACAGTATGCATATACATAGATTTCACCACTACATCCTACATACATCAAGTTTGGTGTTCAAAATTAAAATTTGTGTTGGGTTTCCATGTCACGTCACAAGATCCATGATCCTTGACCTTACATATGCTGGAAACGTTCTGACTCAGGCCTTCAGTTCCATTTGAAGGCTATAAATTGAGCCATATCCAAGCCATGGAAGAGGATAGAATTCAAATTTTGAGAGAAAAGATACTCTGGAGAAATTTTCACTTCACATTGAGTATCCATCCCTTTATCCTTTAAAGTTTGAACTCATTGTTCAGCCCCCAATCTCTTCCTTCTTTGATGGAGAACCTCATTGTCTCCTTTTTATGAACTTGCCTTTGGTGGAGGATTGAAGTGGTGGAGGCCCAGTTGGAAGGGACTTAGTTTCTCGGTTCCGAGATGTGTTGACATAGAAGTTTGTCACTTGTATACTTTTGTTGATTACTTTAATAGAAATACTATTTTCTCGTCGAATTGATATCTTGCAAATATTTGAATTATTATTCCATGGGCGTATTTTTCATGTATTTTAATGGATTATGCTATTTTATATGATAATATTATATATTATCACCATATGCTTGTGTATCTTGGTTGTTGAGGACAAGTTGTAGGAATAAATCTTTGAGTTGTGTGCTCAACGGTGGTCTTCATCGAACGCATGGATGAGGTAGGCTCTTAATATTGTCTCATTAGCATTTTCATTTATATAGCATACTTGGGATTAGAGTTGATTTATGCAATCATTTTGTTTGTTGTGGTTTACCCCATGCCATAGAGAGATTTTCCTCATAACAGTAGGAGAGCATAGTCATCTCATTCCCTTTTGGATACAACAATCCAAAATCTATTGTTCCTTTAAGATATCTAAATATCCTCTTTACTACTAGAACATGAGTGTCCTTCGGTGCTGCCTTAAATATTGCAACTTGTCCAACTACTTGCATTGCATATGGTCTTGAAACTATCACATAGAATAGGATGCCAATCATTGATCTATAGATTCTCTAATATTCTTCTGTAGATTCATCATATTTTCTCAACTTGCAACTGGTTACCATCAGATTACTTACTAGTTTGTAGTTTTCCATTCTTAACTTGTTCAACATTTATTTGATGTGCTTGTTTTGGGAAATGAAAATTCTTTCATCATGCTGAGATATCTGAAGTTACAAAGAGAATCTNGTTTTAGGAAAACTTAAATTACTCATCCTATCATCATCACTTCCAAAGATAATGTCATCCACCTATACTTCAATGATAAGTATGTTGTTTCTATCAACCTTTACATAGATATTACTATCTTATTTACCCTTTTTGAATCCTTGTTCCTATAAATACTTTTCTAATCTTGAATATCAAGCTCTAGGGGATTGTTTGAGTCCATACACAACTTTCTTCAATTTGAAAACATAATCTTCCCATTCTAACAATAGGAATCCTTCTAGATGTTCAATGTAGGCTTCTTCTTCTAATTCACCGTTTAGAAATGTTTATTTTACATCCATCTGATATACTTTGATTGTCTTGGAATATGTGTAGGCCAAGATCAATTTGATTCCTTCCATTTTGGAAATAGGGGAAAACGTTTCTTCAAAATATGCTCCTTCAACTTTTGCATATCCTTTGCATACTAATCTTTCCTTGTTTCTGGTTACATGTACATCTTCACTTAGTTTATTTTGTAACACCCATTTTTTACCAATCACATTTTTGTTCTTTGGTCTTGGCACCAGTTCCCATGTTTCATTCTTATGTATTTGATGTAGTTCTTCTTCCATGTCCTTGACCCAAATTTCATCATTGTTGGCTTCCTCTATAGTATTCCAGTTATAAAATAGTATGAAAAATATAAATAATTAGATATAAATGGTAGGGAAACATTGATATTGTCAGGTATGTGTTATATTATTTGCATGTGTGTGTGTGGGTGGATCAGATATGATAACTGTGTCTGACGATCCCTCGTAGTAGTGCTCTACGGATTAAGGGATTAGGGTTTTGGTATCTATGGAATACCTAAAAAAATTGTATATATATTGTATGGTGAATAGTGAAATTTGAGATAATGAATATAAGAAAGGTTTTCCTGGTTGAGGGTTTCCTATATAAAATCTCTGTGTACTCTATGTATGATCCATTGATTAAATTTTGTTTTTCTTAAGAATTTATATGCATTGCTTTACTTCACAGGCTTAAAACTTACATGTGGTATCAGAGCTCATTTTTGGCTTCAAAGGGACGCCTTTGTTGTTGAGGGTTTGGCTCAGTCTTGATAGATCAAGTTTATCTTGGGTCTGTGATAAACTTGGGTTTAGTGGGAGCTTTTGAAGTGGACATTTGAGTATAGAAAGAGGAATGGCGAGCTCATCTAGAATCGATATAGAGAATTTCAACGGTAAAAACTTTGAGCTATGGAAGCTCAAGATGGAGGACCTTCTTGTAGACAAAGAATAATGGATCATTGTGGATCCTGGTACACAGCTTACTGGTACACCGTCTACTAGCACATAGGCTACTGGTACACAACCTACTTGTACACAAACTACTAGTACACTAGCTACTAGTATGTCGAAGGAAGATTGGGAGAAGTTGGACATAAGAGAAAGGAGTACTATTCGACTCTGCCTGGCAGATTCGGTTTTGTTGAATGTCTCGGGAGAATATACAACCAAGGAACTATGGGATAATTTGGGGAATTTGTGTCAATCAAAGTCACTAGTAAACAACTTGTTTCTTCGAAAGAAGTTGTATCATATTAGGATGGAAGATGGATATTTTGTGACAGAACATCTAAATGCCTTTAATATTATGGTAAGTCAACTTGTCTATGTTAATATTAAGATTGCAGAAGAAGATAAGTGCATTACTTTGTTATGTTCTTTGCCAGACTCTTGGGATAATCTAGTTTTAGCAATGGGTAGTGCCACTCAATCTACATTGAAGTATGAGGATGTATTTTAATCCTTGTTATCTGAAGAGATGAGGTAGAAAAGAATGGATAGTCATAGCACAGATGCTTTATTTGTAAGAGGTCATACCAAAGACAGGAATCATGGTAAACCTTCAGGGGGGAGATCTAAATCTATAGGTAGATCTAATTATCCAGGAAAATCTTTGAGGAAATGCTGGAAGTATGGTAAAATAGGGCATTATAAGAAAGATTGCAAGTCTAAGAAGGTTGATAAACCAAAGGGATCTAATAGTACCTCTTCCACAGAGGCGAAAACCGCCATTAAAGAAGGAGGTGATGTTTACCTGGCATCTACAAGTACACATGCAGACCGTGATGTATGGGTGATCAACTCAGATGCATCATACCATATGAATCCTCACGAGGAGTGGTCCTTTGAATATGAAAAATACGATGGTGGTGATGTATTCCTCGGAGATGACTCGACAACAAAAATCTTAGGACGTGGAAGGGTTAAGCTGCTGCTAAAATATGGAAGGATTAGAACTCTCCCTGGGGTTCTGGACATTCCAAAACTAGCTGGGAGCCTAATATATGTAAGAAATATGGATGATGCAGGAGTGGATACTGTATTTGGAAAGAACACTTGCAATATGGTACGAGGAGCAATGGTGT
>JASDQU011176266.1:0-26725 GCA_032191745.1 Picea mariana
GCGAAATCGGGGTTTTCGTTGTAATGTGATCTTTTCCTTATGAAATCCCGATCCCCGAATTGCCGATGGATTATCTCCCTTGCAACTTCTGCAGATCTGACAGCTATTGTTCTTTCAGGAAATTTGAACAAGATCCTACGGTCATTGACTCTTCTTCATTTTTCCTCTGTAAGCTCTTCCTTTTTCCTTTTTCTTCAAGGCTATTCCTCCTGAGCTTTTATCCTTCTTATCCTACTGTCTCTACTGTTGCCATTAATGACAACAATCTTCACTGCATTCTATCCACTGAATTTGCCAACATAGACCACACTGGATGAACCACGTGCATATGTGTCTCTATTGTGTTATGTATCTTGTGTGTTTTATTTTATTGCTTCACTATCCTTTTTTTCTAACAATCTGAAATTTCTTATTAAGGGTTTTTTTCACATGGTTTAAAATTTTTGGGTCAGTTCTAGTGAGGATAAGGTCATGAATAAAAAGAATAAGGATTATTAGATGGATTCCTACTTTCTTGGTATAGACATTAGGGTCAGAATGACATCTAGAATAGTTGGTATCAAGAAGAAAGCTTTCTATATTGGCATACCAAGCTCGATGATCTTTCTTAAGACCATAAACATATTTCTTAAGGTGAAAAACAAGGCTTCAATCATTCTTCACATAGATAGGAGGTTGTTCCATGTATATATCTTCTTACAAATCCCCATGTAAGAAGGGGAATATGACATCCATCTTATGGACCTCCTATTTATGTGAGGATGGAAGGGATAGAACAAGGAAAATGGAATTCTTTTTGGCTATGGGGAAAAAGGTTTCATTATAGTCAATTCCTTCAACTTGAGACAATTCTTTGGCAAATAAAAGGGACTCATGTCTTTCAACACTTCCATCTAATGCATACTTATTTATATACATCCATTTACATAGAAAAAGTTTTCTTCCTTTCAGAAGAGGTACAATATCACAAGTATCATTTTCCATTAAAGAATGATACTCTTCATTCATTGTTGTATCCAAATCTAGATGACGTAAAGCTTCTGGAAATGTATCTGGATCATGAGTCTTTTAAACTTGAGACAAAAGAGAAAATGTTTGTTGGAAATATGAACATGTTCAACATTGATCTAAAGGATCACTAGAAAGATCGTTAGTTGCTTCTCGAGTTGAACAGACCCATCGGGGAAGATGTGGTGTTGATGTAGGTTCATATTCAATGGACTCATATGGAGGAAGGTGAGAAGGCAAATATGCATTTCCATCCTCATTGTCATCATCTAAAGGAGAAGAAACCATAACAGGAATAGAAGATGGAACAAACGTCAAATATGGCTCACATGATGAAGAAGGCACAAATGGAGAAATAGGCTCATAAACTAATATATTTTATTCAAATTTAACATCTCTTCTAATAATAATTTAATTATAATGAGGTTGAAGAAGTATGTAACCTTTGACATCTTTAGAATAACCAACAAAAACACACTTCTCACTTTTAGGATGTAAATCTTTTGTTTTCTCATTAGGAATGTGAACCCATGCTACACTACCAAATACACGAAACTGGCTTACATTTGGCTTACTTTTATTCCTTCCTTATTCTGATGTTATATTTTTTAGAGCCTTTGTGGGAGTGAAATTTACTATGTAATTTTCATAGTTAATGGCTTCCTCCCAATAATTAAGACTTCATCCCTTAGATTGTAACATACAATTAGCCATGTCTTATAATGTGTGATTCTTTCTCTCAAAAACGCCATTTTTTTGTGGTGTATATGGAATAGTGTGTTGCAATGGAATTCCCTGTGAAGTGGAATAATTTGTGAAATTGTTGTTCACATATTCGTCTCCATTATATGTTCTTAAACTTTGAATTTGATGTCCATATTGTTTTTATACAAGGTATTTGTAGGCCAAAAACTTGTAAAACCATTCACTCTTAATTTTTAAGAAGTAAATCCAAGTGCATCTGGAGAAATCATCAATGAAAGTTAATAAATACTTGCACCCAAAAAGAGGAGAAGAAAGTGGAAAACACAAGTCATTGTGAACACGATGCAAAGGGGCTGAGGAATGCCATAAGGCACATTTGTCAAAATTGTCCTGATGATATTTTCTAAGAACACAATTGGGACAAACACAATCTCTACAAGAAATGAGAGGAAGACAAATCACCATCCTTTGATTACATAGTTGTTGCAATGAGCGATAATTTAGATGACCAAACCAACGATGCCAAACTTTTCTCAAGTCATTTCTATTAGAAACAAAAACTGATAGAAAACATGATGACCAAAATTTGTCAAACTTGTACAGCCTAGTAATATCATCAACAATTCCAATTACAATAACAATCCGAGGTTCTTTTAGATCCTTGATTACAACTTGGTTAGGTGAAAACTCTATGGTTTTACCTTCACCTAAATGAATGAGTTGATACATCGGTAGAAGGATGCATGAAATACTTGGAACACATAATACATCATTGAAATTATCATTATCTACCTGAACTATTCTAGACCCTTGATGAAGTGCCCCCACCTTAGCAGGGTCTACTGACCTCCCGGTCTCTGGATCTTCTCAATATTTGAGCTGGAGCACCTCTTCGATTCCCCGCTGGAATCTTCAAGAATTTTTTACAGGTCCTTTTCATGAAACTTTGCCATGTGAACAATCACTAGGTGCAAGCTTCTCTCACGCGACCACTGGCTGTGACCACAAGCCTAACCCAAAAGGCATTTCATGATTTTGCGTGTTGCGTATTTGCATGTGAATCACCCTGATTCTCCCAACCTATGAAACCTTGACAAGATTTTAGTGTGTACTAGCTCCTCCCCTTTATCCCTTCAATGTGACCACACACTTGAATGAAAGGTGCCTTGTGATTTCACATTTCGCGACTCTAAGGGTCTCCCTATCTTCATTCTCCCGATAGCCGAAATCGCGATGGAACTAGATTAACGACCCATATTCTTACTTTCATCAACAACTGTGATCAAGTCGCGATTTCATGTTTCGTGACTTTGGGGGTCTCCTTACCTTCATTCTCCTAGTAGCCAAAATCGCGATGGCACTAGATCAACGGTCCAGATCTTCTCTTCGATCAATGACTGTGATCATGACGGGATTTCGCGTTTCGTGACTTTGGGGGTCTCCCTACCTCCATTCTCCTGATATCCTAAACCATGATGGCACTAGATGAACAGTCGAGATCTTCTCCTTTGATCAACAGATGTGATTAAGTCATGATTTCATGTTTCATGACTTTTCCTCTTATGGAGTCCCTTCGACACTTAGTCAAATTCCAAATCTGTGCAATCCTTGCAGTAGATTCCTACGAAATACATGGTTCTTGTGGATGATTCTGCATGCTTTGTAGCAGTCACTTTGCACTTCTTGCAAAGAGAAATTCTTGTTCTATCTCTTTGAGCTTCGGAATCGAAACGGATCTCGTCACACACTCCTTGCATTCGGTGTGCACACCTTGCACTCACTCAACAAAAGAGAAACAATTGAAAATCATACTAACATTCATAGTTTCATCCATTCATAAAAAAAATCATTCATTTATGAAAACGCAATAACAAAGAATCACAAACAGTAACAACATCACACCTTTGGATCAATTTTCCTCTGTTATATTCATTCAGAAAATAAAAATTGGCTACTGCTATTCTCAAACAACAAATAAAACTCAAACACTCATACTAACTCGTAACAACCCTATTTAGGCATACAAAACCTCTATTTATCTCCGAGGGTCCTTTAGTTTCCCCCTGACTACTCGTCTACTCAAAACAAAAACCTAACTACTACCTAAGTTCAGTTACATTCAAGACTCGAAGTGAAACTCCCTGATCGCTCATGATCATTTCACCTCCAAGCGTTTGATCTTTTTTTGTTCTTCATTATATACCCAAAGGATTCGCAGTAACTCCCAGTGTTTGAGATTCCAAAATGATTCCCAATCGTTGATATTTCTTGACACGTGTGCTCACTAACGACGTTGACAATGCTCCTGCATCATACTCCCCCTGGACAAAAAATCATGGGCTCCTATCCATGAGCTCCTGCACCGAATTTCCATGCTTCTAGATATCATCTTCATTCTCCCAAATGGAATCTTCTGTTGGGTGTCCCTTCCATTTGACCAGATATTCAAAATAAGTCTTCCTCCTGGTCTTTTTGCCAATTCTCTGATCAACGATTTTCTCCATCTGTGGTTTTTCTGCTATAGGAATTTTTTTCTCCCATTTAATCTTTGTCTGATATTATGATCTCTCGGTGTCATATTTCTTGTGAGGATACAGGTCTAAAATGTTAAATATGGGTGATATGCCCACATCATCTGGCATGTTAATCTCATAAGTGTTTGCATCAAACTTCCTCAAGATCTTACATCGTCCTATCTTCTTCATTTTTAACTTGTTATATGTCCCCCTAGGGAACCTTTATTTCTTGATATGTCCTAGAACCTGATCTCCCACCTCAAATTGAATTTCTCTGTGATGTTGATCAAATCTGTGCTTGTACTCTTGGCTAGAGTTCTGTAATTTTCCTCTGATCTGGCTATGGAGCTTCTGCATTTCACCAGTAAAATATTTTGCTCCATCGCTTCTGATCTCACTATGTGCCAAGTCTCTCAAATCGGATACTCCCCTGGGTTTCATTCCATACAATATATGGAATGGTATTTTTCTAGTGCTTCTATTTGGCGAGCCATTGTATGCAAATTCTACTTGTGGTAGAATCTGATCCCACTGGTTATAATGCTCAGTGACCAGACTCCTCAACAAGTTTCCCAAAATTTTGTGTACCACCTTGGTCTTTCCATCTATATGAGGATGATAAGTTGAGTTGAAGGAAAGATTTGTCTACAACCTCTTCCACGGTGTTCTCGAAAAATGACCAAAAAAATTTGTTTCTCTATTTGAGACGATGCTTCTGGGTAGGCTGTGAAGTCTCACAACTTCCTTGAAAAATAGATTTGCAACATGTGTTGCATCAATGGTCTTATGGAATGGGATAAAGTCTGTCATATTTGAAAATATATCCACCACCACAAATATGGAATCACATCCTCTTTGCATTCTTGGTATTCTGAACACAAAATCCATGTTGATCGCATCCCAAGGCATCTCTGGAATTGTCAATGGTTGATACAATCCAGTGTTATGTCATTTACCTTTTGCATGTTGGCAGATTCTACATATGTTCACAAATTTCATCACTTATGTCCTCATACCTGAAGAATAGTATGAACTACTCAACTGTGCGAATGTTTTATCATGGCCGAAATGTCCAGCCAATCTTCCATTATGCTTCTCCTTCAAAAGGTTGTCCCTCATTGAACATTTTGGTATGCATAACTGATTCCCCTTGCAAAAAAATCCCTCTTCAATCATATACTCTTCCCATTGACTCCTATCTCTTAGCACAACATTTTTGCATGCTTTGTATGCCACCTTGAAATCTGGATCATCACTGTAAATTTCTTCAAGGTGTTCAAACCCCAAGGTCTTCACCTAAAATTTCTGTAGAATCAAACATCTCCCACTCAATGCATCAACAACTTTGTTAGCACTCCTAGCAATATGTTTTATGACAAAAGTAAAATTATGCATAAAATCAATCCACTTTGCATGCTTCTAATTCAATTTTTCCTGTCTAGTTATGAATTGTAAAGCTTGGTTATCGTTATACAAGACATATTCCCGTGGGACAAGGTAATGTCTCCATTTCTTCAAGGATTGAATTATGGAAAAAAATTCCTTATCATATGCGGATTATTTTTTATTAGTCTGATTCAACTTCTCACTAAAATAGGCAACCGGTCTATTATCATGGCTCAAAACTACTCCAATTGCAACTCCACTTGCATCACATCTCACTAGAAATGTCTTTTTAAAATTTGGCAAGACCAGAATTGGTCATTCTATTATCTTCTCCTTCAGTATATTGAAGCTCCTCTCGACCTCCTCTATCCATTTAAAATACTTGTGCTTCTTCTTCACTATATCCATTATTGGTGCACAAATTCCACTGAAATCTATGATGAACTTCCTATAGAAAATTTCTAATCCATGGAATATTCTTACCTCAAACATGATTTTTGGTGATGTCCATTCTTTGATTGCTTTCACCTTCTCTAGATATATCTTCAATTCATTTCAAGAGATCACAAAACCTAAGTAATTGAGTTATGTCTTCATAAAAGAGGTCTTCTTCATATTTATCAGCAGCTTCTCCTACTGTCGTCTCCTTGTCACTAGTGTTAAGTGTCTCAAATGATCCTCTTTAATCTTTCTAAAGATTAGTATATCATCCAGATATACAACCACAAACTTGTGAATGAAATCTTTTAGTATTTCATTCATCAACCTCATAAAAGTACTCGGGGCATTTGTTAAGACAAATGGAATAACAAGCCATTCATACAAACATTCATTTGTCTTAAAGTTTGTCTTCCATTCATCACCTTCTATCATTATTATCTGGTGATATCCTCTTTTCAAATATATCTTAGAAATATGTTTTATCCACTTAGACAATCCATTAAATCATCCATTCTTGGAAAAGGAAATATATACCTGATGGTGATTTTATTAATGGCTCTTGAGTCTGTACACATTATCCATCCTGCATCTTTCTTTGGAATCAACACAGTTGGTATTGCAAATGGACTCAAGCTCTCTCTGACCAACCCCTTGTCTAACAACTCCTGGACTTGATTCTTTACCTCCTCATTCTCTTGAGGTGTCAGTATGTATGTTGCAATTTTTGGCAGACTTGCTCCTGGTATCAGATCAATATGATGGCTGATACTTTTGATGGGTGACAATGAGTTAGGTAGCTCATCCACCACTATGTTATCAAATTATCCAATGATTCCCAAATTTCTTTAGGCAAATCATCCATTCTAGTACTTGTAAGGACAACTCTAGTTTTCCTCACCACAATAAACTGCATATCCTGGTCTTTCTTAACTTCTTTCAGGAGTTCCTTCTAGCTCATGAGAAGTATGCTTGTGCTAGCTTCTTATCTCACCTTCTTCTCCTCTATTGTCAACAACATGTGTGTCCTACCATTCTTCTCCAAGGTGTATGTATTCTTCCTCCCATCATGAATGACATTCCTGTCAAACTTCCATGGTCTTCCCAAAAAAATATGGCATACATCCATGGGAATTACATCGCATAGAATCTCATCTCTATATCTTCCTATCTTAAATTCAACAAGAAATTGTTTAGTAACCATTACCTAGTGTCATTTCTACAACCATGAGACTTTGTATGGTTTTGGGTGTGCAGTTGTCTCTATCTCCAATTTCTCCACCATCTCGTTGGATACTAAGTTTTCAGTACTCCCACAATCAATTATCACCTTGCAGACTCTGTCCTTAGTCTTGCAAGTTGTCCTAAAGAGACTATTTCTCTGCATTGGCTTCCCAACTTCTACCTCTAGTTTCAAGAGAAATTTTCTCAACATCAGATATGTTCCATCCTCTCCTCCTTCTGCTTCAACATTTCCTCTCTGTGCTTCTGAAATGTGAGATTCACCTTCTTCTTCTTTATTTCTCTTGGGACATTCCAAAGACTTATGTCCTGCCTTTCCACAAATGTAACATCTCACTTCTCCTCCTCTACCTTTTCCTCTTCCTTTGGAAGAACTTCTTCCACCATCTTGTCTTTCTCGAGAACTTCCTCCTCTTTCCGAGTGACTATGTGGTTTCTCAGTATCATCTTTGGATTTTTTTCCTTGTCATGGGAAACTCCCTTGCCTTTGTTCGAGACTAGGATTCTACCTCTACCTCGCTGGCTTTATTTTCTGGCCAACTTCTCCTCTGTCTTCAGTGAGAAATGATAAGAATCCTCCACATTTCTTATTGTCATCATGCTAATCTCATCTTGGATTTCATACCTCAGACCATTTATATACTAGGCAAATTTTTCTTCACCTTTCTCTCTTTGTCTAGTTCTATGTTGAGCTTGTAGAACTCCTCTGTGTACTCTTTAACTATCATACCCTTCTATCTCAGGTTCTATAATTTCCTAAACAGATTGATCTGGTAATGTTTGGGGATGGATTTAGCCTTTACCTTAGCTACCATTCTGTCTCAATTTTTTATCTTATGTTTTCCTTTGCTTCTCCTCTCAGCCTGCAGTTCATACCACCATAGTGTTGAATGTCCCTTGAGTCTAATAGAAACATGTCTCACCCTCTTATCCTCATCGAAATCTTCATAGTATAAATATTTATCCATGGATCTTATCCAATCCAGCAGCTCTTTAGCATCCAAATTGCCTTTGTACATTGGGACCTCTATTTTGGCTCTAGCTCCCAATCTGACAACTTCTCTCAGCAAGCATTCTTCGGCAACATTCTCTACTGTAGCTTCTTCAACTTCTACTTCTTCGCTCTCTGCATCGTTGATGTCTCCAGCATCAAGTGATCTTCTTTGCGCTACCTCCATCACCTCTAGCCTTGCACGAAGTTATTGCATTTCCCTTTCTACAACCCCATTGGATAAAGGTTGTTCCACTCATCTCCTCGATGGCATTGTGTCTACTTTCTCTCACACACATAGTGTGGCTTTGATTTATTTTTCCTCCTTTATCTCCTTTTCTTGATATCTACAGATGGAAATCTACTCTGATACCACTTGATGTAGTGCCCCCACCTCACCAGGGTCTATTGATCTCCCGGTCTCTGGATCTTCTCAATATTTGAGCTAGAGAAGCTCTTCGGTTCCCCACTGGAATCTTCAAGAATTGTCCACAGGTCATTTTCTTGAGACTCCGTCATGCAAAAAAGCATCAGGCATAAGCTTCTCTCACGTGACCACTGGCTGTGACCACGATCCTAACCCAAACGAAGTTTCATGATTTCGCGTGTTGGGTCTTTGCATGTGAATCACCCGGTTTCTCCCAACCTTCGAAACTCTAACAGGAGTTTAGCATGTACTAGCTCCTCCCCTATATCCCTTCAATGTGACCACACGCTTGAATGAAAGGTGCCTCATGATTTCACATTTCTCGACTCTGGGGGTCTCCCTATCTCCATTCTCCCAATAACGGAAATCATGATGGAACTAGATCAATAACCCAGATTCTTCCTTTGATCAACAACTGTGATCAAGTCACGATTTCATGTTTCATGACTTTTGGGGTCTCCTTACCTCCGTTCTCTCGATAGCCGAAATCGCAATGGCTCTAGATCAATGGTCCAGATCTTCTCTTCGATCAATGACTATGATCATGTCGGGATTGTGTATTTCACGACTTTGGGGTCTCCCTACCTCCGTTCTCCCGATAGCCAAAACCGTGATGGTGTTAGATCAATGGTCTAGATCTTCTCCTTTGATCAACAACTATGATCAAGTTGGGATTTCACATTTCATGACTTTGCCTCTTATGGAGTCCCTTCGACACTTAGTCGAATTCCAAATATGTGCACTCCTTGCAGCAAATTCCTACACAAGACTTGGTTCTTTCGGATGACTGCGCACGCCTTTTAGCAAATGCTTTGCACTCCTTGCAAAGGGAAAGTCTCATCCTATCTCTTCTGAGCTTTGTTATCAAAACAAATCTCATCACGCACTCCTTGCATTCGGTGTGCACACCTTGCACTCACTCAATAGAATAGAAACAATTGAAATTCATACTAACAATCATAGTTTCATCCATTCATAAAAAAATTCATTCATTTATGAAAACACAATAACAAAGAATCACAAACAGTAACAACCTCATGCATTTGGATCAATTTTCCTCTGTTATATTCATTCAGAAAATAAAAAATGGCTACAACTATTCTCAAATAGAAAATAAAACTCAAAACCTCATACTAACTCGCAGCAGCCCTATTTAGGTGTACAAAACCTCTATTTATCTCTGAGGGTCCTTAGGGTTCGCCCTGACTACTCGTCTACTCAAAACAAAAACCTAAATTCTACCTAAGTTCAGTTACATTCAATACTCGGAGTGAAACTCCCTGATCGCTCATGATCATTTCACCTACAAGTGTTTGATCTTCCTTTGTTATTCATTAGCTCCGCAAAGGATTCACAGTAACTCCCAGCATTTGAGATTCTTAAATGATTCCCTAGTGTTGAGCTTTCCTGCCACGTGTACTCACTAACAACGTTGACGATGCTCCTGCATCAACCCTGTACAACAGTAAGAGTTCTATCATCACCAATATATACTTTCTTGGTGTTACATTCAATAAGAGAACGAACTGTGGATTTATCCTTATCCATATGATAATATGCTACAAAATCAATAAGCCATTGATCAGAAGAAGAGATAGAAGTTTCATTTAAGGAGAAACGAAAAGCATAAAGTGCATCTCCATGAGAAGAAGAGTTAGAAGAGGAAAAATCAATATCGATGTTGTGTTTCTTCATCAATTCTTCCAAAGATTCAATCTCCTTAAAAAAATTGGACTCCATGTGACCATCTTTCCCAGAAAAGTTACAATGTATGTCTATCTTCTTATTATTTTATTTTTCTCCTTTGTCACCATTAGGAGTAGAAGCTGACAGAGAGAGTTTGGGACCCTTGTTTTTCTTGTTTTTGTGGTGAGGATGTTTCTTCTTGGGATTCTTGGATTCATCTTTTTGTTGGGCCACTAACTCTTTGTTAGTAGAAGTTGAAAAAGATTAGAGCATCCTCTCTTGAGTCATTTTTTTATGCTCATTTTCTGTTGGGCCACTAGAGCATCGAAAAATGACTCAAGAGAGCGTATTTTATAAGCACTCCCTAGAGCTTCTCTAGTGGCATAAAAGGTAGATAAAAAAAAATAGAATATGCACTACCAAGATTAGAGAGAATAACATATATGTGTCGATGTTCATTTAGATATAATTGAAACTCTATACACAAAAGTCTAAGTTCTCTGAACTTAGATAAGTAATATTCAATGCAAGGAAAATCATTTGGACTTAAATTCATTAAAGAATTTTTCAACTAGTGAACTCAAATAATATCGTGTTTACCGAATACAACTTCAAGCTTTTTCCTAAGATTTGTTTGGGTTGTCAATTCCTTGAAGGTGAAACATGAAATCATGAATGATGGAAATGTCAATTATTCCACATGCTTTATCGTTCCTATTCACCCATTTGACATATTTTTCATCACTAGTGGCTTCTTGTTCTTTTCCCAAGGTAATCTGGTACAATCCTTTACTTCTTAATACATATTCCATATGGAATTTCCATAAGAAGTAGTTAGTACTATTAATAAAAATTTCACTAAGAGATTCCATATTAAAATATGTATAAAATGATGAAACTGATGGTCTGGATGGAATGCTCAAAAAAATAGGTTGTTTAAAAAAAATGACACTGAAAATGGGCTTCGGATTTCAAATTTATTCCCTTTTGAAAAAATGTATAAATGGTAACCAAAGAGCCACATGGAAAGTACAAGTTGATCCATGTGGTGATATTCCTCTTAATAAGTTCACTTTTACAAATAATTTTCTTATGAAGTGACCCACTTTTATAGAATAAGAGAGGATCACTTTTACAAAGAAGTTACTTTATAAATGAAAGTTACATAAAAAATAAATAACTTAAAATAAAATATTAAAACTACTTATAGTGATTCACTTTTATAATTTAAGTGAAATACACTTTACAATGGATGCATGAACTTAAAAAAAAAAAGTAACAAAAAAACGACTTGGACTCAAGATACATTATTTATTAAATCAACTTTTAACTAAGTGAGCTAGGGAAAAACCGCTACAAAACAAATTATATTGTTAAGAAGGAGGATTTTTGTGGTGGTTGTTGTTTTTGAAGACTCCCTTGGAGAGTGCTCATAAAAAGATTTTATCACACAAGAAAATAATTTCACTTCTTAATGACAACAAGGGTTAAATCTCAATTAGTTTACCTAGAAAATGCAAGTTTTTCCTCTTTTTTTGATTTATTGAGATTGCACATAGCACACAACAAAGAACATACACAGACAAAAAAATTGTTTTCACTCTGTTTATAATTTATCGAGATCACACATAGTGTAGGGGAAAGAGCATACACAGATCGAAAATAGTAGAAACCAGAAAATAAAAAACAAAAAACCAAAATAAAACTAAAACATTATATATAAAAAATTAAAAGTGCATATTTTGGCTTTATACCTCTGAATCTCATTGAAATGGTCAATTTATTGGGCAAATGGAAACCTTTTTGAGTGAAATGAAAGACATTCCTAACTAAAACGAGAACTCCAAACATAATGTAATTGTCCCTTCAACCCTAAAATGTATGGAAATGGTAAATACTAGAGATGCAACAACAAAACTTCCCAATCTCAATCTACAATGGTAGCGGGTCTTCAAATGAAATCTGATACCATGTTAAAAAATACAAGTATTCCAATCGAGGATGAAGACCTTTAATATCCACTCACACAATTAAATTAAATATAAAATAATAAAATAAAATGTAATGTTCAATGTAAACATACACAGATGGAGTAATGGGGGCTAAGTTTTCACAAGAGGAGGAGGGGTCAAGGGGGGGCGCGGGGGGGAATTATTCATGTATATTAATACCAACCCACTTTTTAAAATTTTTATTGTGTATGAACCTTCTATTCTGGTTTTGAGTGTATCAAAACCGCAATTATTACATACTTGTAAGAGGGTTGGTGCTAAAATTCGCTTCATATAGTTATTGAAAACATGGGGATGAGTACAATTACTAGTGGGGATTGTGATAGTAAACATGCATGAGCAAAATGGAAATTCAAATGGGTATTGTGGATATTTTTTACAACCAATTTTTGGGATAGCAAGAGAGGAGTGAGTGATGGCGCTTGAAGACAACCATAGTAAAGTTTGAGGGAATCTTGTTGGAGATATAATTACATAAAGAAGCAGATTGTTAGGCATGTAGAAGATATTGTTGTGTAAGAAATTACCATAGAGCAAGTGAGTTGTTGTTGAGAGTTTCCTATTGTAGCTATAAATCCTTGAAGTTCTCAACAACAGAGATTCCTTACCAACCTATACTAGAGACCTGGAGGGAAGTGGGAAGGACTGAGGAAGTGCATAAAGATAAAGGAGATTCTATCCCTTGGGTTGTGTAGGTTGATGGGAAGAGAGATAGTTGATTGGAATAGTTGTAGGGAAAATTAGCTTGTTGTGGGTTAGCTTGGGTCGTGAATGGACAGCATAGACACCCTTTCTTATGGATTACTAGGCCATCTTGGATGTGATTTGTTGTTAATGTTTGGATAATGAAATCTACAATTGGGTGGCACATCTTTCGTATGCAGTTGGTTGTGCATTTTCTTTCAAAAGATAAGTGTTTTTATCACTGTTTCACTATTTTTAATTATGGGTTTTATTTTTTGTGTGTTTACTTTGAGTTTTGAGTATCAATTGTATGTTTCTACATATGTGTTTAATTGGCTACATTCATTTTTTAAAAACACTATTAAATGCATGGGCATTTTTTAAACATGTTGCATGCATTTTATTTTAGTGGTTATTAGAAACATTTTATTGGGTTTAGTAGTGGGGGAACTATGCTTAGTGTAAATTGAAAATGTATGAAAATGACTGTAATCTGATATGAATGTTTTTTTTATTTAGAGCCTTTTGTTCCACAACACAAGTATTTTAACAAAGGACAAACACCTTTAGTAACCACTCACACAACTAGATAAGAAATCAACACACCAATGTTTTTACGTGGTAAAACTCCTATGGTAAAACATCCACAGCTCCAACCAATGTGGCCACTTGGAGCAATTTATTAATAAAAAATAAAATATTACAAAGAGATTTATAAGAGAATTTCTCAGAATTGATTATCGAGAAATGATGCTCCATGCTATTTAACTAGGGATCATGGAAAAATCGAGTGTTAAACCATGGATCAACGTAGCTGTTAGGATTAGTAAGAATATGAGTCATGAGATGACTCTATGTCGGGAACATAGCGTGACTGTCGGATAACCCAACTACAAATACTTACTAAAAAAACACACTTTTACCTGACGACACATTGGACTGAGTTCATCTTAACTAACACCTAAGTGTTTAAATATCCTAACACCTTCATACCATTTTTATTTTCTTAATTTATAATAGCTTACTACATAACAAAAACATGTTAATTGCTCCAAACAACAATTCCTTCATGTGTTGTTTTTCTAACAAATGGTAATAGTTCTACATAACAATTTCCATACATTTAGATAGAAAAATCTACAATTGAATGAAATTATGTTGTTGTTATGATCTTAAATTTGGTTGCAAAGTTGTTTTCTTCTCTTGTAGTTTGAGAACTTATATAGTCTTAGAGAATTTCTTAATTGGTTCAATAAGAACTACATATTTTATAATTGGAACCACTTTTCACCATTTAGCCTTACAAGTTAGAATGGAAAATCAATAAATCCTATTTCTTACTTTTATATCACAAATGATGTTAGGTAGGATATCTTTATTATAATATATGTCCCTTAGATTTATTCTCATAGTTTCTTCAAAATTTGCAGAAGAAAATGTTATTTTCAATTTAATGTCATTTAGGCATTAAATATTTTTCATGACATATTGCTTAAAATGACTTATTTTTATCAATAAACAACAAGATTATTCTAGTGTTTTGAAAGTTTGTGAAAAAAATTGTTATTTTCATTTTAATGTTATCTATTCATTAAATATTTTTCATGACATATTGCTTAAAATGACTTATTTTTATCAATAAACACTAAGAGACTCACCACCCTTATTTCTCTTCTACTCACATTTATGAAATTTTCTAAATAAATAAGAGAGAGATTGGGAACAATTAAAATAAAGGAAACATTATTTTACTTTTAAATCATTTAAGCAATAAAAATTAAGATACTCACCACCCTTATTTCTCTTATATTTATATTTATGGAATTTTCTACATAAATAAGAGGTGGAGGGTAATTAAAGTTCACGGGTTAATTTGTTTAGTTTGAGAAAAGAGTGGAAGTCCCTTGCGTGGTCACCCCTAAATTTAATCTATTTTTTCTCCGTCTCCCTTTATTTTTTCACATATGAGTAGGGTTTGCTTGACCGACACGAACCCTTTCTCCTAAAAAAATTACCACCATAGGCAGCGAAATAAATATAATTCCGTCACTGAAGATTTTAATGGCAACTCTGCCTCCGACAAAATTTGTGAATTCAAGATAACAATCTTGAGGTGGTCGTCTACACCACGACACGTTCTAGAATTTGTTGGTGAACCGAACTGTCGACCGTCCAGTGTAAATTATTAATTGTGGCCTCCGATACACTAAAACAACAGAACAAAGTCTGGATTACTTCACGCCCAAGCCGAGACTTGACTTGGTTGGGTATGCAGATGGATAACTTAACGCCTGACCGTTGCAGTTGTCTAGCTTTTTCTGAAGGGTTAGTTCAAATCTTGCATAAGAAATCGGCGGAGTAAATGGTCAGCAATGGGATTCTTGAATGGTAAATGTCATCAGCTATCGTCACTTTGCAGGCCTATGAATCCTCTATTTCTAAGTTAAAAACCGAGATTAGATTTGCTCGACACAAGTAAAGTTGGCACTAACTCTTCAACAAATGTGTACCGAAAATAGTGAACGTTGAATATTTGGTTTGCACAAGACAAGATATTATAGAATCCACTGGGAGTTGTGAGCATGTATATGAACATTCCAGGCAAGGAATATTGGGAGGCATTAAAGTGGATTCTCGGTGTTTGAGAGGTATGGGTAGTCATGCATTATGTTTTGGAGGCTCAAACATTGTTATACATTGATATGTTGATTCAGATATGGCAGGTGATAAAGATAGCAGGAATACCACCACAGAGTATATTTTTATTGTAGCTATATTTTTATTGTAGCTGGAACAACAATAAGTTGGATTTTGAAACTGTAAAAGGTTGTTTCACTTTCAACAACGAAATCAGATTATGTTGTTTCTAAAAAGGTTAGTAAAGAGATGATTTGGTTACAAAGGTTTATGGAAGAATTGGGAAAGAATCGGGAGAATAGCAGGTGGTACTATGACAAAAAGAGTGCCACTCATCTTGCAAAGAAATCAACCTTCCATTCCAAGACTAAGCATATACATATCAGATATCATTTCATACGATTCCTCTAGGATGATGAACATTTGAAGTTGGAAGAGGTACATACTAACCAGAATCCTACATACATGTTAACAAAGGTAGTAACTAGGGAGAAATTGAGTTCATTCTCAATTTGAATTTATATCCAAGCATGAAGGTGAAGGTGAGAAATTTTCCAAGTCCAAGTTGGATCATAGTCCAGTAGGTACAACAACAATGGAGTTGTTGTGATCAATGTCTAATTGGGAGATTGTTGGATGTGGAGCCTGATTATCTTCTTGATTTAGAGGTTTGTTTCAACCGTGCTTGGATCCCATTTCCTGATAAGGGGGATGTTGGGGGCTTCCCTCCCCACTATTTTTGTAAAGGGTATCCAGGGGGAGGGAACAATTAATGGATCTCCCCCTGGCGGAGGATTAGGGGGCAGCACCCCCAAAGCAAAATTTTGAGAAAAATTGCCTTGTAAAATATTGTAATTTCGTAGTCAATATGGAACATTTATTATAAGGTCACAGATCTAATAGTAGAAGTGATGCTAGGGTTTTTTTCCCTAGAATGAAATCCTCTTTTTATCAGGGAATTGTAATGTGGTTTTGTATGGGTGTGAAAATTGTATTCTGAGAGAGGATATTGTGAGAGAATGAAAACGAAATTACAATGAGTGTGCTTAGGTTGTATCCCTTCATTCTGCTGGAAATTAATAAATGAAGTATCTGACAATTTCTCTAGTGGGCGTAGACCACCCTGGGTGAACAGTGTATATATGTGTCTTTAATGTGTTGTTTATCTTGTGTGCGTTATTTCCAAATTTGTTTTATTTTATTGCTTTGTGATCCTATTTTTTTAACAATTTGAAATTTCCTCTTAAGGGTTTTTTCACATGGTTTAAAATTTTTGGGTCACTACCAATGAGGATAAGGTCATCAACATAAAGAACAAGGATTATGACATGGATTCCTACTTTCTTGGTATAGACATTAGGGTCAAAATGACATCTAGAATAGCCGATATCAAGAAGAAAGTAGTCCATTTTGGCATACCAAGCTCGAGGAGCTTGCTGAAGACCATAAAGAGATTTCTTAAGGTGAAAAAAAAGGCTTGAATCATTCTTGACATAGATAGGAGGTTGTTCCATGTAGATATATTATTGCAAACCCATGCAAGAAGGTGAATTTTAAATCCATCTAAAGGACCTCATATTCATGTGAGGCTGTAAGGGATAGATCAAGGAAAATGGAATTCATCTTGTCTACAGGGACAAAGGTTTCATTATAGTCAGTTCCTTCAACTTGAGACAATTCTTTGGAAACTAACATGCCTCTTGTATTTCAACACTTCCATCTAAGGCGTACTTAGTTCTATACACCCATTTACATATGACAAGGTTTTTTTTTTTTTTTTCAGAAGAGGTACAAGATCACAAGTATCATTTTACATTAAAGAATGATATTTTTCATGCATTGGTGTATCCCAATCTGTATGACCTAAAGCTTTTGCAAATGTATTAGGATCATGAGACTTTGAAACTTGATCCAAAAGAGAAAAGGTTTTTTAGAACTCTGAACGTTTTCAAAACCGATCTGAAGGATCACTAGTAAGATTGTCAATTACTTCTCGAGTTGAACAGACCCATCAGGGAAGATGTAGTGTTGATGGGGGTTCATATTCAATGGACTCATATGGAGGAAGGTGAGTAGGAAAAGGTGGATTTTCATCCTCATTGTCATCATTTGAAGAACAAGAAACCATAACAAGAATAGAATATGGAACAAACGTCGAATATGTCTCACATGATGAAGAAGACACAAATGGTGAAATAGGCTCATAGACCAAGATATTTTCATCAAATTTAACATCTCTTCTAATAATAATTTAATTACAATGAGGTTGAAGAAGTATGTAACCTATCACATCTTCAGAATAACCAACAAAAATACAGTTTTCACTTTTAGGTTGTAAAGCTTTCATTTTTTCATTAGGAATGTGAGCCCTTGCTACACTGCCAAATATACGAAAGTGGCTTACATTTGGCTTAATTTTATTCCATTCTTATTCCTATGTTATATTTTTCAGAGCCTTTGTGGGAGTGTGATTTACTATGTAATTTTCATAGTTAATGGTTTTCGTCCAATAATTAAGACTTAATCCCTTAGATTGTATCATACAATTAGTCATTTCTTACAGTGTGTGATTCTTTCTCTCAACAACACCATTTTATTGTGGTGTATATGGAACAATGTGTTACATTTGAATTGCATGTGAAGTTCAATAACTTTTAAAATTGTTGTTCACATATTCATCTCCATTATATGTTCTTAACCTTTCAACTTGATGTCCATGTTTTTTTTCTACAAGGGGCTTGTAGGAAAAAAACTTGTAAAATACTTTACTCTTAATTTTTAAGAAGTAAATTGAAGTGTGTCTCGACAAATCATCAATGAAAGTTAAGAAATACTTGCACCCAGAAAAAAGAAGGAGAAGAAAGTGTACAACACAAGTCACGATGAACAAGATGCAAATGGGTCGAGGAATTCCAAGAGGCACATTGTCAAAATTTCCCCGATGATGTTTTCTAATAACACAACTGGGATAAAAACCATCTCTACAAGAAAAAGAGGAATACCAATCACCATATGTTGATTACATAGTTGTTGCAATGATTGATAATTTAGATGACCAAACTACCCATGCCAAAGTTTTCTCAATTCATCGCTATGAGAAACAAAAACTGATGGAAAATATGATGAGAAAAAGTTGTCAAACTTGTACAACCTGGTAATATCATCAACAATTCCAATTTCAATAAAATGCCTAGGTTCTTTTAGATCCTTGATTACAACTTGGTGAGGTGAAAAATATATGCTTTTACCTTCACCTAAATGAGTGATTTGATACATTGATAGAAGGATGCATGAAATAATTGGAAGACATAATATATCATTAAAATGAACATTATCTACCTAAATTCCTCTAGACCCTACAACACTAATAGATCTATCATTACCAAAAAATATTTTCTTGGTGTTACATTCAATAAGAGAAGAAAGTATGGATTTATCCTTAGTCATATGATACGATGCTACAAAATCAATAAACCATTGATCAAAAGAAGACATAGAAGTTGCATTTAAGGAGGAACCAGAAGCATAAAGTGTATGCCCATGTGAAGAAGAGATAGAAGAGGAAGAATCAATATCTATGTTGTGCTTCTTCATCGATTCTTCCAAAGATTCCATCTTCTTAAAACATTTGAACTCCATGTGACCATATTTCCCAGAAAAGTTACAATGTACCTAGAAGTCTTCTTATTTTTTTATTTTTATCCTTTGTCACAATTAGGAGTAGAAGATGACAGAAAGAGTTTGGGACCCTTGTTTTTCTTGTTGTTGTGGTGAGTATGTTTCTTCTTGGGATTCTTGGATTCAAGTTTATGTTGGGCCACTAACGCTTTCTTGGATGTACCTATAGTTTTGGTCAGTCCAAGTTGCAAAAGATTATATTTTTCTTGAATTAGGCATCAAAAAATGACTCAACAGAGGGTTTTTTATAAGAACTCTCTAGAGGTTCTCTAGTGGCATAAATGATAGATAAAAAAAAATAGAATATGCACTACCAATCTTAGAGAGAATAACATATATGCGTCAATATTAATTTAGATCTAATTGGAATTCTACACACAAAATTATAAGTGTTTTGAACTGAGATAAGTAATATTCAATGCAAGGAAAATCATTTGGACTTAAATTAATTAAACAAATTTCCAACTAGTAAGCTTGACTAATATCGTTTTTACAAAACACAACTTCAAGATTTTCCTAAGATTTATTTAGGTTGTCAATTCCTTAAAGGTGAAACCTTAAATCAGGTGTGATGGACATGTTGATTGGTCCACCTTCTTTGTCATTCGTATTAACCCATTTGGCATATTTTTCATCACTAGTGGCTTCTTGTTCTGTTCCCAAGGTATTATGGTACAATCTTTTCATTCTTAATACATCTTCCATATGGGATTTATATGAGAAGAAGTTGGTAGTGGTAAGAAAAAGTTCACTAAGAGATGTCATATTAAAATATGTAGAAAATGATGAAACTCATGGTTTGGATGGAATGCTTGAAAAAATAGGTTGCTTAAAAAAACCGACAGTGAAAATGAGATTCGGATGTGAAATTTATTCCATTTTGAAAAAATGCATAAACGGTAACCAAAGAGCCACATGGAAAGTAGAAGTTGATCCACATGGTGATATTCCTCCTAATAAACTCACTTTTACAAATAATTTTCTTATGAAGTGACCCACTTTTATAGAATAAGCGAGGATCACTATTACAAAAAAGTTACTTTATAAATGAAAGTTGCATGCGAAATAAATAACTTGAATTAAAATATTCTAACCACTTATAGTGATTCACTTTTATAATTGAAGTGAAATACACTTTACAACAATGCATGAACTTTTTTCAAAAAAAGTAACAAAAAAGAGACGTGGAGTCAAGATCTATTATTTATTAAATCAACTTTTAACGAAGTGAGCTATTGCAAAACCACTGAAAAAAACATTATATTGTTAAGAATGAGGATTGCGGTGGTGGTTGTTATTCTTGTTGTTGTTGAAGACGCCCTTGGAGAGTGTGCTCATAAAAAGATCTTTTCACAGAAGACAAATATTTTACTTCTCCACGACAACAAGGGTTAGATATCAATTAGCTTACCTGGAAAATGCAACCATTTCCTCTTTTTTTGATTTATTGAGATTGCACAGAGTGCACAACAAAGAAAATACATGGATAGGAAAACACTTTTCGCTCTGTTTCTGATTTGTCAAGATCACACATAGTCCAGGGAAAAGAAAATACACAGAACAAAAGGAGTAGAAACTCGAAAATAAAAACATATGAAACCAAAATAAAACTTAAAGATTATCTTTGTAAAAATATAAAAGTGCATATTCAGGCTTTATACCTCCGAATCTGACTGAAATGGCCAATATCTTGGGTAAATGGAAACATTTTCGAGTGAAATGAAAGACATTCATAACTGAAACGAAAACTCCGAATACAATGGAACTATCCCCTTAACCCAAAAAAGTATGGAAATGGTAAATACCAGAGATGCAACAACAAGACTTCACAATCTCAATTTACAATGGTAGTGGGTCTTCAAATGAACTATGATACCATGTTCAAGCATACATGTATTCCAATAGAGGATGAACACCTTTAGTATCCACTCACACAACAAGATCAAAGATAAAATAATAAAAGAAATGTAATGTCAGATGTAGACATAAATGGATGAAGTAATTGGGGCTATGTTTTAACAAGAGAATGGGGGAAAAGGGGGAATTATTCATGTGTATTAATACCAACCCACTTTTAAAAATTGTTATTGTGTATGAACCTTCTATTTTTCTTTTGAGTGTATCAAAGTCCTAATTATTGCATACTTGTAAGATGGTTGGTGTTAAAAGTCACTTCACATAGTTATTGAGAACATGGGGATGAGTACATCACCATTGGGGATTGTGATAGTCAATATGCATGGGTAAAAGGGAAATTCAAATGGGTACTGTGGATATTTTTTACAACCTATTTTTGAGAGAACAAGAGAGGAGTGAGTGATGGAGCTTGAAGAAAATCATAGTAAGGTTTGAGGAAATATTGTTGAAGCTATAATTACATGAAGAAACAGGTTGTTAGGCATGCAGAAGAGATTTATGTGTAAGAAATTACCAAAGAGAAAGCGCGTTGTTTCTAAGAGTTTCCTATTGTGACTATAAATCCATGGACTCCTCAACAAGAGAGATTCCTGACCAACCTGTACTAGATCCCTGAAGCGAAGTGGAAAGGCCCGAGGAATTGCATGCAGATAAGGGGGATCCCATCCCTTGGGTTGTTTAGGTTGATTCAAAAAGAGATAGTGGATTGGAATAGTTGTAGAAAAAATTAGCTTGTTGTCGGTTATCTTGGGTTGTGAATGGACAATATAGAAACCCTTTCTTGTGGATTCCTAGGCCATCTCGGGGGTGATTTGTTGTTAATGTTTGGAGAATCAAATCTATAATTGGGTGGCACATCCGTCCTATGCAGTTGGTTGCACATTTTGTTTTAAAAGATAAGTTTTTTCTATCTCTGTTTCACTATTTTTAATTATGACTTTATTTTTTCTGCGTTTACCTTGAGTTTTGAGTATCAATTGTATATTTCTACATATGTGTATAATTGGCTACATTCATGATTTAAAAACCCCATGAAATGCATGGGAATTTTTTAAGTATGTTGCATGCATTTTATTTTAGTGTGTATCATAAACATTTTGTTGGGTTTAGTAGTGGGTGAACTACACTTAGTGTAAACTGAAAATCTAAGAAAATGATTGTAAGGTAATATGAATGTTGTTGTTATTTGGAGCCTTTTGTTCCACAACACACATATTTTACCAAAGAACAAACACCTTTAGTAACCACTCACACAACCAGATCAGAAATCAACACACCAATGGTTTTACGTGGTAGAAACCCTATGGTAAAACATCCACGGCTGTAGCCAATGTGCCCACTTGGAGCAATTCATTAATAGAAAAGAAAATATTACAGAGAGATTTATAATAGAGTTTCTCACAATTGATGATCAGGAAATGACCCTCCACGCTCTTTAAATATAGATCATGGACCAATCAAGTGTTTAGCCATGGATCAATGTAGCCATTAGGATCGAGGATAATATGAACCATAAGATGACTCTATGTCGAGAACATATTGTGATTGTTGGATTACTTGATTACATATGCATACTAAAAAAACACACGACGATACATTGGACCGAGCTCATCTTAATTCACACTTAAGTGTTTAAATATCCTAACACCTTCAAACCATTGTCATTTACATAATTTATAATAGCTTACAACCTAACAAAACCATGTTAATTTTTCCAAACAACAATTCCTTCTTCTATTGTTTTTCTAACAAGTGATAATAGTTATACATAACAATTTAAATTCATTTGGATACAAAAACCTACAATTGAATGCAATTATGTTGTTGTTATGGTTTTAAGTTTGGTTACAAGGTTGTTTTCTTCACTTGTAGTTTGAGAACTTATATAGTCTTAAACAATTTCCTAATTGGTTCACTAAAAGCCACATATTTCATAATTGAAACCAACATTTGACCATTTAACCTCACAGGTTAGAATGGAAAATCAATAAATCCTATTTCTTATTTTATATCACAAATGATGGTAGGTAGGGTATTTTTATTATAATATATGCCCCTTAAGTTTATTCGTGATAGTGTCTTGAACGTTTGTGGAAGAAAATGTTATTTAATGTTATGTATGCATTAAATATTTTTCATCCCATATGGCTTAAAATGACTTATTTTTATCATTAAACAATAAGAGACTCACCACCCTTATTTCTTTTCTATTTACACTTATGAAATTTTCTAAATAAATTAGAGAGATTGGAGACAAATAAAATAAAGAAAACATTAATTTATTTTTAAATCATTTAAGCAATAAAATTAAGATACTCATCGCCCTGCCTCATGTTAGGGGCTATAGCATTCACACGCCATCGACTTCCTATTAACCGGCGGTGCGTTCTAGCACATTACTTTGTGCAATTTGTATTTTTTTACAAAATTTTTCTTATGTTGTGTATTATTTTTTATTAATTCCTTTTTTCTAAAATTATTATTATTTTTATAATTTTAAAAACCTATATTCCCATTTTTCTATTGGCTTGAAAATATTGACGGGACTAAATATCCCTGGTGTAGGGAAAAAATATTTTCTTGATTTAAAATTGATTTAAAAAATAAATAAAACTGACTGGTCGTCTCTGACAGACCCACGCCTACCCACCACTTTGCACAATGTCTGACCGACGCTTTACACAACACTTTCCACCTGGATACCATCTCCCACGACCCTGAACAATGCCTTGTACCTCACTATTTCCTCCCACAGCCCTACACGGTGCCTTCTACCTCGCTATTGCCTCGCCCTTGCCTCACCCACGGGATCGCTGAAAGAAATGAAGGTCTTCTCCAACCCGGGGGATCACTGAAATAAATCGATCGGTCTTTTTCTATGAAACTTTTGAAGAACTATCACAATTTTGGTGGTGGTGGTGCCCCTCTCCTCCATAAACACTAGAGAGACAAAGAAGATGAACAAAAGCAACTTGACAATGACGACAACAACACATATCCAGATTGCAGGAAGGGACGACGATCACATGCCTCCACGATGTGTCATCTCTGGAGGAAGGAGGGTACGTTACCACTGCAAAATCTAAAAGAGATGAAGGGGAAACCGCTCCTAATAAGGATGCAAAGAAGTATCCCTTCAAGTTCGACCCCTTTTAGGATGAAGACACCGAAGGTCTGGAGCGCGACGAGTTTGTTTTGGTAACTAACTTTCTTCTCACCTTCTCTCGAATTTATGTGTTGACTAAGCTCTTACATTAATTAATGTACATTTGTTCTCTTTCGATGTTTTGATCTAGAGAAATTAAGTCATGCACGATTCAAGACTAAATCAAAGCTAAATTTGTGGTAAAAATCATGAACCAAAACTGGAAAAAAAAAAACATGCATCTAAATTGTAGAAAAGCATGATCAATTTATTAGGTTTTATCTTTCCATTATATAGTCAGATAATCGTCCTCCAACTATTTCTTCGCCAACAAAGTCGACGTGATGATTAAGACTCGCCCCTTCTGTAACGTGGGCTACTGTTGGTCTTTATTACTCACCGACCCCAGAGACACCATTGAAAGTTGATTCTTTCCTTCATATTTATCAAGTTAAGATATTCTAGGTCAGCAACATGCTACTTCTTACCTTTATTACTTACAGGCTTCACACTGGTCATTGATTGGTTTTTTCCTGGCATATTTTTTGATTAATTTTGTTTGAAATCGATGAGGAATCCATGAAACTATAGATTTTGGTGGCTGTTTTCTCATCTGCAATGATTCATTATAGAGAGATGAGCAAAGGTGATGAGTATTCTATCCATAGAAAGGAATTATATATATTTCAAAGATCATATATTAAAAAAAAAATCACACAAATATTTAAGAACTGTAAAAAAGACCGGAAGGATATATATAGAGGAAGAGGACATATTTAACATTTACCTTCTCCTCTCTTCTTTATCCATGATTTGGTTTGTCTTTGTACAGTTTAGTGGTCCTGTGTCTGAGTCTGCATCCGATAGAAGAGGAGAATGGACTCGAAGCAATTGGATTTGTATCGACCTTTGAAGAAAATGAGCTTCAAGGAAATGGAGGAGACCCCAGAGTTCCTTCCTTCAATAAGAGTCTTGCCTGCGAGTTTGTTGATCAAACTATTACTATTTCTGGCAACAAATTTAACAGGTTCTCCTTTGATGGGAAGAGTTGTTATTCTTTTAATAACCTTGGCATCAACAACAAATTTAACAGGTTCTCCTTTGATGGGAAAACCTGTTATTCTGTGAATAACCTCGGCATCAATTTGAATGGGCCCATTCAACCATAGTGTTTTATCATGAGCCTTAGTGAGCAATATCGCTAGACAAAAATGGGGAAGTAGGTTCCCTTCCTACATTCTCATATCCTCACCTGCAATCTCTCTTCACTGAGATGAAACTAGATCACTCTCCCAGCTGGTGGAGATACCTGAAGGACGACAGTGGTTGTGATTCCAAAATAAATATGCTATATGGCAGGTAGAAAGCGAGACTAGACTAGTATTTTCCTAAAAGTTACTACATGTTTTGCATGCAAAGTAGTGATTCTATGCTAAATGTTAAATGTCGAGCTTTATGCATGACGATAAAGTGTTTTTTTATTTAATGTTATTTTAATTTTTTTCTTCTTAAATTTATTTAATGTTATTAAATTAGTTTATATACATTTGAATGTAGCATTTAATAAAGTTTTGAGGGTACGTTCCCCTGCAAAATCCAATAGAGATGAAGGGGAGACTACTCCTAAGAAGGCTACGATGGAGTATCCCTTCAAGCTCTTTTATGTTATTAAATTAGTTTATATACATTTGAATGTAGCATTTAATGAAGTTTTGAGGGCACGTTCCCCTGCAAAATCCAACGGAGATGAAGGGGAGACTACTCCTAAGAAGGCTACGAAGGAGTATCCCTTCAAGCTCAACCCTTTTTAGGATGAAGCCATCCAATGTCTAGAGCATGGCCAATCTGTTTTGGTAGCTTACATTTTCACCTTCTCAAATATCTTATATTAAAAAAAAAATGCACACATATTTAAGAACCATGAAAAGATACCGGAAGGATATAAGACTAACGAAAGTGCAGACTCACTCGTCTATTTTTATTAAGGGATGATGGTATTTGTGGGTGATATTGCATGGATTTACTCCAAAGAATATTAATTTCTACGAGTTGTGTCCCTGTGTGTAGATGTAATCTGTATGAGCAGCAAGAGTCCTATGATTTAAACACTCTTCTTCATCCATATTAAGATAGCATCCCTCCTCTACCTCTTTTTGTGGCTACAGTTATTTGCCACTAGTTGAGTGTAATATATCCACCATTGAAGGCAATGTTAGGGTTGTTAGAAAGAGAAACATTATAAATGCATCCATC
>JASDQU011176267.1:13657-26725 GCA_032191745.1 Picea mariana
TTTTCAATACATAATAATTTTTTTACATCCAATGTGTTATCCCATTAAAATTTATTTTTTTTTCAATATTTTTAGTGGTTATATTCATATATCTTTTTTTTGTAAATGAGTGTAGGAATCTATATTACTTGTAAGTATTATGATACAAAAAGTGGGGATCTTGGTCTGCCTAGAAGGAAACCAGACCAGGGGGTCCCAACTGCTAGAGTTGATAGTTACGGTGGATGGTTTTGTTCTGCCACAAGGGGAAACCAGAACAGACCTTCCATACCCAGTTTGAAAAACATAGACATAAAGAAAAACTAAAAATTCCCCCCTAAACTAGAGTTTGTAACAGGTATGAACTAACCTTCCATTGCCTGGGCATAACTGCTATTACACTAGCAAAATTCAAAAAGCCTAAACTAAGAGGCGTTACAACACCAGGGGGTGCTCCTTCCCATCGTCTGCCTGGCCCTTGTTATCTTCCTTTGGGGAGACCGTGCGGGTCTTCCTGATTTGGGCTAGTGCGCCTTGTCCATCCGCAGGCGTGATGTCCATGCGATGAACATAGCGTAGGTAAAGGTGGAACTGAGCCGCCAACCGCTCCATCTTGCATTTTTGTTCCTTCTCTACCTCTACTAACAGTTTGATGATTGTTTCCAGACTGTTGAGGTGACGCAGGATCTCGCCCAACATTGTCTTGTTTTATCGATTATCCTTCTGTCTGGCTTCCTTGCTTTTTGAATTCACTTTCCCGATCAACATCTTGGTTAGCCAGGCCATCTCTACTGTTTTGTTGTAGAGGGTTTCCTTGGGTCGTGTAGCCCCCGAATCAGTCACCCAGTCTGCTTCCAGCACCATATCACCCCACTCTTTTCCTTTGCGCTTGTCCTTTAATTCCTCTTCCCATTGGGTAATTGTTTCCTTCCCTTTCGGCGCAACCAAAGTATGGAATGTGCTCTCTGCAGCTTTCGTTGCCTGCTCCATTCTTGTTAACCATCGTGAACTTTCCGAGAATTCCTTCCCAAGGGGGCTCCTCTTCTTGTGTGTATGCTTTAGTTGCGCCATCCCTCTTTGCCTGCTGCAGATCCTACTCTAGCTACTCGGCCTCTTCACAAGTTTCCTTACACTTTCTGCCCTTGAAAATATAATAACCCTTACTGCTCCGCTCCTTCTGTTTTCTCCTACTCCTGTTGCCCCTCTTCTTATGGTATTTCCTTCGCCACGAGCCTGTGCTTCCATCCATGATTTGCTCGAGGTGGTGAGGGCTTCCGTCATTATTTGTTGGTAAGGCTAACTTGATCATGATGGTACCACCTTTATCCTTGTACTTTCCAATGCCCCTACTCTCTTGTGATCCAACTGTGCCTATCCCCGTACCTATATTGGGGGCTAGTGGATCATTCCTGGTTATCACCATCTCCTCATGCCTTAAGTCATTCATTGCATTTGACTTGCTACCTGACCATTCACTCGTGCTTTCCCCACGCCTCTTACTAATGTATTAGCCTTGCTTTCATTTTCCCACCTGCTGCCTATTGTGATCTTGCATGATAATTGTGGCCAAGTGTTAGGCAGTCATACTCTGCTTGGGTCCCACGTTCCTTCCGAGAGGCCTTGTGTTGTCCTCCTCGATGTGACTATCCATGCTTAAGTTGCCATAACAATCTTTTGTCGCCGGGTGGCTGCAGACTGTCCTAAGTTGCCCACTCGGTATCTTGATCCAAGCTTCATCTAGTTCTGGGCCTTCCTTGTCGATCTTCTAGTTGGCGAGCTGTCCGCTAGAGCACTCACTGTTCTTCGCACCCACCGCAAATACACTGTGTTCAATATTCTCAGATGTTCCTGGATTTTTTGTAGGGAGTGTGCTAGGCGTTAGTTTCGTTGCACCTTTCCCACTCTGGTGTCGTTTTGGAGTTTTTTCACCGTGTTGATTACCAAGGTGGAGTCACCTTCCACGATGGTGTTTGTCATCCTTTCTCGGCATAGGATTTCAAGGTCGAGATCCAGGGCTCTGAATTCCGCTACGTTGTTTCTTGAGTTTCCCATGCTCCTAGTGTACATCCAGATGATATTGCCACCACTGTCTCTGATCACTCCACCTGCCCCTGCTCCTCCCGGGTTTCTCTTTGCCGCCCAGTCAAAATTCAGTTTGAGGATCCCTAACGGGGGAGGAGTCCAGTTGTGGACATTATCTGGATCTGCAGTTCACGTCCCACAAGTATGTTGTTGCTCCAATCTTTCAGATGGAAAAATTCTGGGATGCGAGAGTCTTGGTCTGTAAGTTGAATTTTCTCCTTATTATAGTTGCGGCTCTGCACCGTTTCTCTTATTTGAGAGACTATTGCATCCTTTAGCCTCTCTGTCGGTAGGCTATCATTCATGAAGATGCGCCCGTTCCTTTCTTTCCAGATCGTCCAGATGATTACCCCTGATGTTAGATTCCAACAAAGGTTCACCATTTCATTTTCGTTGTATCTTTCATTCCAGTCTTTGATGGTTGCGCTAATATTCCCCCTGAATATATTGGATTGGCGGTAGATGCATGCCACCCAATCCCAAATTTCGGCTATGTAGTTGCATTCATTGAGGAGGTGATCAATTGTTTCCTCCTTGACCTGACAGAGATGGCAGCCAAAGGGACCTATGAAACCCCTTTTCATGAGGTTCTCCCAGGTTAAAATTATGTTGTGTAGTACTAGCCATTCAAAAATTTTGATTTTTGGCCATTGGGGACTCTTCCAGATCTTTTCCCACCGTGGCTTCGGATTTTCTTGGTCCTGGACCGTGATGTAATACCATGCTTCTTTTAAGTTGAATTTGCCCCCATTTTTCCTGCCCCACCTCAATTGATCATCTTCTTCTGAGACCCTGATTTTCCTTTTCGTCAATTCCTCCTCCACCTCTTTCGTTATTGTTTCGATCTAGGCTCCATTTTGTGGATTAAGCTTGTCCCAGACCCTCCATCTGGCGCTGCCATCCCTTTGCTTCCAATATTGATGGATTTTTGTTTTTCCTTGCCCAATCATTTCCTATTGGAGCTCCTCCCTATCCGGATTTTCCATTCTGGGTTCCTATTGGCACTTGTCCTCCCAAAACCTTGTTGTTCTACCATTTCTGACTTCCCATAAGCTATGATTATGGATCCATTTCTTATTTCTCCAAGAGAGATTCTAGATGGACGATCCCTCCCTTGTTCCTATGAGCCAAATTTTCTCATGGTTGTTGATGTTCGGGGCATACTTGGCTTTCCAGAGATTCACCCACGTCACCGATTTGTCTTTGACCCATCTCCACCATAGCTTTGCCCTGTATGCCTTGTTGGCTACCTGTGGGTCTTGTAACCCTAGGCCTCCTTTGCTCTTTGGTCTACATACCTTGTCCCAAGCCACCAGGGCCCATTTATTTTTGTCCTCTGCACCTCTCCATAGGAAATCTCTTTGGATGTCTCTTATCTTTTATAGTATGCCTTTGGGGGCTGGAAACACTGACATCTTAAACGTCAGAATTGCTTGTAGAACTGTTTTGTTGAGGATGAACCTTCCGACCAGGTTTAGAGCTCTGTATGTCCAGTTTTTTATCCTCTCCTGCAATTTACTGATAACTCTTTCCCACATAGCATTTTTTCAATCTCTATCCATCAGGGGGATTCCCAAGTATTTCGTTGGGAGCGTTTTACATTCAAACCCCAGAATGTTGGCCAAGTTTCTTTGAATTGCCGGATTAGTGTTGAAAAAATATATCATGGACTTGGAGTGATTGATTTACGCCCCCAAGGCTTCCCCGAAGTCTTCTAAGATTTTTTTATAAGCCTTCGCTTCCTTTACCGTGGGTGTGCCATGAAGCAGGGTGTCATCAACGAACTGTTGGTGTGTTGAGGTTGGACAATTTTCAAACAGTTTAAGGCTTTTTATTTCACCATTTGCAGTTGCGTATTTTATACTTCTACTCATCCCTTCCATCATTAGAATGAACAGGAAGGGGGATAGTAGATCCCCTTGTCTGATGCCTCTAGATGGATAGAAATGTTTGGTTGGGGCTCCATTTATTAACAATGAGAGACTTGTTGTTGAGACTAGAGTGATGATCCAATTGATGCAATGTTGTTTGAAACCAAAAGCTTCCAACGTCTTGGCCATGTAGTGCCAGCTTATTGTTTCATAAGCCTTCACCAGGTCAAGTTGGATTATCATCCCCCCTCACCTTTGCCTTTTCAGCGTGTGGATTATCTCATGGGCTTGGATGATATTATCCAGGATTTGTCTCCCTTCCACATAGCCCGCATGTTCCTGTGAAATCAGTGTGGGAAAGAGTGGTTTCAGTCTATTGGCTATGACTTTGGAAATTATCTTGTAAACCACATTGCACAAAGCTATTGGCCTGTAGCGATCTGGAGTCCTAGCTTCGTTTTCTTTTGGGATTAGAGTAATCATTGTGGCATTTAAAGATTTCAGGATGGAGGTCGAGCACCTGGATTCCTCCACCACTCCATATATGTCAGACTTAACCACATCCCAGCAGGATTTGAAGAATTCCACTGTGAATCCATTTGGGCCTGGGGCCTTTCCATTGGGAATCTCCTGGACCACTTGGTCGATTTATTCCTCTGCAATGGGTTTACATAGGATGACATTTTGATCCTCTGTGACCAATTTGGGGATGTGTTGAGTTATCCTCTGGATGGACGCGGATCTGTCTTGGTTGGGCTCTTTGGATATCCCTTGGAAGTGATTGACCAGTGTATTTTCAATGTCCTGGTGGGATTCTCTTTCGATCTCGTCTTGATCCCTAATCTTCAAGATTTTGTTATGAGATCTTCTTGCGATAGTTGTTCTGTGAAAAAAATTGGTGTTCCTCTCCCCTTCCTTAAGCCACATTATTCTGGACTTTTGGCGCCACAGAGTCTCTTCTTGCTTGCATCTTGCTTCCCATTCCTAGATCATTTGGTTCTCTTCTTTTTTCCACTCCTCTGTGTATCCCTCTTCGATGCAAAGTTCCTGCAACTTTCTCATACTGTCCTCGATGCTTTTTTTCCCCTGGTCTATGTTCCCAAAGACTTCTTTGTTCCACTCCTTAAGTTTTTGTTTGATGTACTTGAGTTTCTTGTATAGTTTGAACCTCCTTGTACCTTGGTCTGGTAGTTCCTCGTGCCACCATTGGTTGATGTTCTCCTTGAAGGTGGGATAGTCGATCCAAAATTTCTCAAATCTAAATGGCCTGTTCTTTAGTGTGGTCTGAAAATTTGCTTCCAATTGAACTGGCCAGTGGTTTGATCCCCCCCGAGGGAGGATGGTGCAGTCCAAAGATAAACCCTACAAAATGATGGATTGTGAAACCAGGAATCTGTCTAGCCTTGTGGCTACTTGGTGGTGAGCTAGTTGTTTGTTGTTCGAGGTGAATTGTCCATTGACGGTCTTGATGTCCACAAGCTCCATTATGTCTATGAAAGCCGAGAATTATTCCGCATCCCTGTCCAGTCTCTTGGTGCCCCCTTTTTTCTTAGCAAGAGTGGTAATGATGTTGAAATCCCTAGCCAGAATCCAGTGGAGGTTGTTGATTCGTTCTTTTAGATTCTCTAGTTCTAGGAGAATTCTCTTTTTTTCCTCCAACACCTGGGGGCCATACACATTCGTGCATAGAATTTCCGCCGTATTCCCTATAACTTGCATGTTAATAGAAAGTATGTGTCTCGTGGATTTTGCTGTGAGTAGGTTCACTGATTGTGGGTTACACAAGGTGATAATTCCTCCCATCGTTTGTTGGCTTTCTACAACCAACATCTTGTACTTACTCCAGTGTTTTTTACTGATTATTTCCATTATGTCTAGTTTTCATTTTGTTTCTTAAATGAAACAGAGGTCAGGTTGTTCCTTCCTCAGTCTATTTTTAAGGATTCGTTGCTTTCTTGGGATCTTTAGGCCTCTTATATTCCAAGTTATAATATTCATTTAAACATGTGGGGGGGAGTTGGGGAAGAAATTTTTAATCTTGCCTGAGTTTATCAGTAGGGCTCCTAGTTCTTGTAGGGCTACGTTGTTTGATTTCTTGCCTTTTTTCCTCCTTGCCTACTTGGGTGAGTGTTGCGGTTGTCCATCTCCTGTTTTGATTCCCGAGTGTCCTATCTTGCCATGCATGCGCTTGGTACCTCTGGATTTTGCTTCCTCCCTTAGGAGGAAGAGATATTGAATGTGATCCAGTTGCTCCGCTGGAACATTGTCAACTCCCTGCCTTATCCATTGTTCCAGTATGTTCGAGAGGTCTATTCCTTCCCTTTCCACAATGTCTATGAGATCTGGGTCTTTTTTTCCTACCTCACTTGGTGTCATCTCAACGTCTTTGTCTACCTCCTGCATTGGGGTGTTGGCGTGTTCATTTCCTCCTTCCATATGACTCACGTTGCCTCCTGAATCTCCCTTATTGTTTGGATTTTCTATGTTCTCATGAGTTTCCTGTTCGTTTGTTTCCCTAGCTTTCGTCTTTTCCTTTCCCCCTTCTTCCCCTAAGTTGGGGTTGCCCCTTCCTTCTGCTCTATTGCTGGCTTCCAGGTTGCTTCCTGTACTTCCATCCATGATTTTTTCATAAGCCTTCGCCAAGTCAAGTTGGATTATCATCCCCCCTCTCCTGTGCCTTTTTAGCGTGTGGATTATCTCATGGGCTTAGATGATATTATCTAGAATTTGTCTCCGTTCCACATAGCCTGCATGTTCCTATGAAATCAGTGTGGGAAGGAGGGGTTTCAGTCTATTGGCTATGACTTTAGAAATTATCTTGTAAACCACATTGCACAAAGCTATTGGCCTGTATCGATCTAGAGTCCTAGCTTTGTTTTCTTTTGGGATTAGAGTAATCATTGTGGCATTTAAAGCTTTCAGGATGGAGGTCGAGTGCCTGGAGTCCTCCACCACCCCATATATGTCAGACTTAACCACATCCCAATAGGATTTGAAGAATTCCACTATGAATCCATTTAGGCCTGGGGCCTTTCCATTGGGCATCTCCCGGACCACTTGGTCGATTTTTTCCTCTATAATGGGTTTGCATAGGATGACATTTTGATCCTCTGTGACCAATTTGGGGATGTGTTGAGTTATCCTCTGGATGGTTGCGGATCTATCTTGGTTGGGCTCTTTGGATATCCCTTGGAAGTGATTGACTAATGTATTTTCAATGTCTTGGTGGGATTCTCTTTCGATCTCGTCCTGATCCCTAATCTTCAAGATTTTGTTATGAGATCTTCTTGTGATATTTGTTCTATGAAAAAAATTGATGTTCCTCTCCCCTTCCTTAAGCCACATTATTCTGTACTTTTGGCGCCACAGAGTCTCTTCATGCTTTCATATTGCTTCCCATTCCTGGGTCATTTGGTTCTCTTCTTTTTTCCACTCCTCTGTGTATCCCTCTTCGATGCAAAGTTCCTGCAACTTTCTCATCCTGTCCTCGATGCTTTTTTTCCCCTGGTCTATGTTCCCAAAGATTTCTTTGTTCCACTCCTTAAGTTTTTGTTTGATGTACTTGAGTTTCTTGTATAGTTTGAACCTCCTTGTACCTTGGTCCAGTAGTTCCTCCTGCCACCATTGGTTGATGTTCTCCTTGAAGGTGGGATGGTCGATCCAAAATTTCTCAAATCTAAATGGCCTATTCTTTGGTGTGGTCTGAAAATTCACTTCCAATTGAACTGGCTAGTGGTCTGATCCCCCCAAGGGGAGGATGGTGCAGTCCAAAGCTAAACCCTACAAAATGATGGATTCTGAAACCAGGAATCTATCTAGCCTTGTGGCTACTTGGTGGTGAGCTAGTCGTTTGTTGTTCGAGGCGAATTGTCCATTGATGGTCCTAATGTCCACAAGCTCCATTATGTCTATGAAAGCTGAGAATTCTTCTGCATCCCTGTTCAGTCTCTTGGTGCCCCCTTTTTTCTCAGCAAGAGTGGTAATGATGTTGAAATCCCCAGCCAGAATCCAGTGGAGGTTGTTGGTTCATTCTTTTAGATTCTCAGTTCTAGGAGAATTCCCCTTTTTTCCTCCAGCACCTGGGGGCCATACACATTCGTGCATAGAATTTCCGTCATATTCCCTATAACTTGCATGTTAACAGAAAGTGTGTGTCTCGTGGATTTTGCTGCAAGTAGGTTCACCGATTGTGGGTTCCACAAGGTGATAATTCCTCCCATCGTCTATTGGCTTTCTACAACCAACATCTTGTACTTACTCCAGTGTTTTTTACTGATTATTTCCATTCTGTCCAGTTTTCATTTTGTTTCTTAAATGAAACAGAGGTCAGGTTGTTCCTTCCTCAGTCTATTTTTAAGGATTCATTGCTTTCTTGGGATCTTTAGGCCTCTTATATTCCAAGTTATAATATTCATTTAAACATGTGGGGGGGAGTTGGGGAAGAGATTTTTAATCTTGCCTGAGTTTATCAGCAGGGCTCCTAGTTTTTGTAGGGCTACGTTGTTTGATTTCTTGTCTTTTTTCCTCCTTGCCTGCTTGGGTGAGTGTTGTGGCTGTCCATCTCTTGTTTTGATTCCCAAGTGTCCTATCTCGCCATGCATGCACTTGGTACCTCTGGATTTTTCTTCCTCCCTTAGGAGGAAGAGATATTGAATGTGATCCAGTTGCTCCGTTGGAACATTGTCAACTCCCTACCTTATCCATTGTTCCAGTATGTTCGAGAGGCCTATTCCTTCCCTTTCCACAATGTTTATGAGATCTGGGTCTTCTTTTACTACTTCACTTGGTGTCATCTCAACGTCTTCGTCCACCTCCTACATTAGGATGTTGGCGTGTTCGTTTCCTCCTTCCATAGGACTCGCGTTGCCTCCTGAATCTCCCTTGTTGTTTGGATTTTCTATGTTCTCATGAGTTTCTTGTTCGTTTGTTTCCCTAGCTTTCGTCTTTTCCTTTCCCCCTTCTTCCCCCTGGTAGGGGTTGCCCCTTCCTTCTGCTTTATTGCTAGATTCCAGGTTGCTTCCTATTGGGGGCTTGCCTTGTCTTTTGTTTCCTTTGCTTTTGTGATTTGGCCTCACAAAACCGTCCTCATCCTGTTGTTGTTTGGTGTTTTTCGGTTCTTGTTTTTTATTGAGAGGATGTTCTCTCAGTAGGTGTCCATGTTCATGACACCATCTGCATCAAAACAAGATCTGCTTGTAGTCTATACTTTGTTTCCATTCCTCATCCCTAAACTCCAGGAGAGCCCCCGAGACATCCATATCTATGTAGATCCTTGCATAGGATCTGTATCTTCCTTTTAATGTTGCTTCCAATGTCTTGACATATTTTCCATGCTTGTTCCCTATTTCTTCAAAGGTGGACAACAACCAGTAATCTAGCGGTAAGGAGTAAAGCCTTAGCTAGACTGGGACATGTTTAAAGGTTTCTTTCTTTGGGGAGACATTTTCCTTCCATGGGCGTATGTACAACCCCGGTGAGGCATGGAAATATGCCCCCCCTTCAAAGATTTTATCCTTGTCCTCTAGGTTCATAAAGACTATTGTGAAGAACCCTTTCGATCCTAGGTGGAGTTCAACTTCTCCACTTGGCTTCCATTGGTATTTTATCCAGCTGCGCAACGTTTATTCTGTGGGCCATAGGCCCATGAACTTGTAGATCAGTGCATGCATTTTCATCTGATCCCGAAAGAGTTGCATTTGGGGGTCTTCCAGTATAACTTTGAGGATCAATGTTGTTTTAGGTTTGCACGGGTTGTGCCCACCTACCCCACTGGGGTTCACCGTTTCTTGCGTACCGTTCTGGGCTTCTTTGGCCTCTTCCCCCACGCGATCACTTTTGCCTTAGTTGACCTCTTGATTCTTTTCTGATCCTGATCCCGAGGTGCCTGTTAAAGGTTCCCTGAAACCAACGCCGTGTGGGCCTTTCCCTCTGTCCACCATTACTTGCTTGTAGGAGGGGGTTCCACTCCCTCCCCCTTTGGTAACCATGCTGGTCGCTGTTGAAACCGTAACTGTTAAACCCTAGATTTAATTTTTCGTGAGAGCCTCTCTACAAAGACAATTCATGACGAATCTTTTCGGTGTTGAAATTTGGTTATATTCATATATCATTCTTGATATGTATAATCCTTATTTTTAATCTTTTTCTACCATCATATGACTTCAAATTTAGTGCAATCAATTTAATAAAAAATTTAACCTTGATTCAGTATTCTTTCATTTGCTTTGTTCATTATGAGTAAATAGTTTTTCCTCTAATTTTTATTTTTTAATGATTTAGGAATTGAAGTATATAAATAGATCTAGGATACCGGTTTACTTTAATCTCATCAATACTTCATGTTCATATATTACATGAATTTATAATTTTTTTATGATTTGTTGACTTAAACCTTGTTAAATTGTTAAAAGTTTTATAAAGTTTTTATTCCATTTTTAATTGTTCATACAAGTAGAAGGAAAAAATGCAAATAATTATTTATAACTAATTCATAAATCATGACTGCATTTTGAATAAAGATTAAAATGATGTGTGATGGTGCCCACACAATTAAGATATGTTTATTTATTTGTTCAAATAAGTTTTAAAATTTTAAAATTTAAATAAACAAGTGTTGATCAAGATTTGATTTCCCTAAAGTGGTTTAGTATCTATACATAGTTATATATATTGTATGTCTAGCACTTGGTACAAGCTACAAATGCATGGAAGTGCCTAAGAGTTTCTCCATGAGATTTTTCTTGGAAAATATTTAAAATAAAAATAAGCACCCAATTTGACTTAAAATGTCATCCAAGGTCTATCTTATTCCTTGATTGATACTTGGTTGTACTCCAAATGATCATCCAAAAAGGAATAAATTTCTCTACCTACAACTCCTAAAATTTATTTGACTAAATAAATTGGGAAAGTGACTTTAACCATGAGCTTTGTTAGCTTGTAAAAATCCACACACCTATTTTCTTTTATAAAATAAATAATTCCAACATCAAACATATCCAAAATAACATCTAGGAATCAACATGAAAAACACTCTTGAGACGTTGTTCAATAAAAATTAGAAACACCATTCAAGTATTATAACCTCTATATCGTTTTGAATCTCGTGATTTCCTCATAAAAAGTACTATTGTAATCTAAGTTGAAAAATAGATGACCAACAAAACGCATCTAAGTTGAAAAATAGATGACCAACAAAACGCTATAATAAATTAAGACCCTTTATTGTTGATTTTCGTTTATGAAATTTTTATGCTTCTAAGTTATTCAATTTTGTATTTCATTTTTTTTTATTGTTGACTTTCAGTTTGTTGCATTTCAATAACACATCTGTCATATTTTCCATCACTACAAAGTATGGTTTTCTACCATTTCTTCTTGGTCTTCAACAAATTTTTGATGATCTCGACTTGGGCATTCTTGGACAGTAATCTTCAACGTGGTGACCTTCAAGGTTATCTTCTGCAGCATCCTCCTTGGTATCTTTATCATTCACTTGGTCAGTTATCCCTTCTTGCGCTGTAGTTTGGAATTTGTCACTCACTGACTTCAACCATTTTCCTATCATCTCCACAATCATTCTCGATTGTCTTGGTTCATCAACCAAAGGCATGCGTTGGAATATTCAGTTCAGTTTATTCTCTAGGATTAAAGGTTACACTGTTATGAACAGGTTTCATATTGTTATTTCCTCCTTGTAGTTCTTATAATCTAATTTTTAAATATTTAGATAATTTGTTCTTACTGTTTTTGTGAGGGTTTTGAAAGTTATATTTAAACACAAAACAGGTGTTGAGGCTTTACCTGAAATACCCACGTTTGTTAGCTTTGTGCTTCTCTCTTATTTGATTTGGTATTTATATATTGTTTAAGGTCTTGTTATAGTTTCTTCTCTAAATTATACATTATTTTACTCATTTAACAATTTAACAATATCATATTAAGCTTCTTTATATGGTTCGTGAAAGAACATAAAAAATAAAGAAGAATTGAGGGATTAGAATGTTCCTTGCATTCACATGTCCATCTTTCCAAGTGAACTCGTTCAGCAGCTAGTGAACCGAAAAAAAATAGATTTTATGGTTTGTTTTGGCCTTTCCAGTTAGAGTGTGAGTATATATTCATTATTACTACTGAAGAGTAATTTGTTTAATAAAACAATATTGTTGAAGGTATATTTTTGGACAGGGCGTTGTGTAATGAAAAAATAAAAATCTAAAACCTAAAAAAATGGGTGACACATGTAATTGCAAATCAAGGTTCCCAGTCTCTGCATTTCTGCGAATCAAGGTTCCCAGGTTCACTGTGAAGGCACTAATTTCAGTGAACATGACTGTGATAGTTCGCATTGATAACTGTTTTGAAAACAAAACATGAGAAAACAAGGTGCACTCTTGACCACGCCCGGATCTTGGTTTTATTGCAAAAGAAAAAGAAAACATTTATCTAACCTACTTTGAAAGCAGGTGTACAGGATTATTGTGGAATCCATCGGATACTCTTGCATCTAAATTTATGTATTAACTTGGAAACATTGATTTACATAGACATACATACATTAAGCCTGAGGTCTGAAATTTTATATGTTGCCCAGAGTACAACTGGGCACATGGTCTCAGGAGGCCCACGGTCGCCCACTTTATAAACTTCCAGATGGGAAGTACCATTTGCACACAAACTACAGTTCGGTCTGCACCAGCAGGCCCCAAAACATAACCAAGCACAGCAGCCCACAAAGGAATGTCACATGCACCGCCCTCGCCACTATCCACACGCCACAGCAACCCTCCAGCCCAGCGACTGCATACAAAAAAATTCCAGCGCCTTGGCTAACTACGAAGTAAAGCATAACGAGCGACAAGACAGTTATCTGTTTTCCTCTGATGACGCGGTTCCTCTTCCGCATGGCAGCTAGGCTGTAATATTGCTCCTGCAACACAGATATAAAGCTGGCCAGGTACCCAATCATGTTTATATACACAAGGACACAGAAGAAGAAGGCGAATATTGGAATTGAATTGAGAAGAAACTCTCTTGAATTCACATATTTATCGAATCCTACGGTGTAGTACATAAGCAGGAAGAAGGCCAATATGTAGGCCGTGGTATGGGCCAAGACGATTGTGAAAAACCAGAG
>JASDQU011176268.1:0-18815 GCA_032191745.1 Picea mariana
TTCTGCCCTTCATTATGGATAAGACATTCACAGGTCTAACTTTAAATATTACTCCAAAATTGGTTAAGGATGACGAGGACCATTCATTGGAACATGGAATGGTATCCAAGATTGATGGCTTATGCTTATCTTAAAAAAAAATACTAAAGTGGATTATTGAGTTTGAGGAATCTTTCTTGTAAGTGTTAGTAATGATCTCTTGAACTCAAAGGTTTTTTATTTTATTTTGGATTTTAGATTAAAGGAAGACTAATTTTTTTTTATAAGAATTTTTGGTTCATGAACAAAGTTGACCTCTTTATAAATCCATGGTAACCCATTTCAACTCACTTATAAAATCATTATTAACAAAGGTTCTAAATTAGGTTAGAACATTTTTTTGTTAATGCTTTTATAGGTATTCATTTTGAGCAATGGAGACCATGTGATGTAGAGTTTTTAATTTCAATATTTTGGGCTTGTTAGCTTAGCCCATATTCAAGAGACAAGTTCTCAAGGTTAAAATGGTGGTTGCGCTTAACTTAAATAGTGATAAAAAACCCAATGCTTCATTTAAAATCATGTGTCGGTTTATATGGTTTTTAAATGCTATTTAAGTTAGGGCCACCTTTTGTTTTTAATGCAGTCTATGATGGGGCACCAACTCTTGCTTGATCTCTAGCCATCTTCTTTATTCTTATTTGCAGGGTGCTTTTTAATTTCCGTGGCTTCTCTAATTTTCCTTTTAGTGTAGTGATTTCCGTTTAGTGTAGTGATCAATTTTTGCAATGACGTTGGATTTTTCAAGGCATATTTGATGCTTGGAGTCACTAGAGTGTTTTGCAAGAGAAAATTTATTTATGTGGCCATGTAATATGTCAGGGCCATGTTCTTTAAAATTGATTTGGAAAGTCATGCCAATGTCAACAATATAAACTTTGCCACAATTGCAAGGGACTGAGTAAACACCTTTAGTTTTTTTCGGATCTATCAGGTCTTTAGCTTGGTCAAGAATTTTCCTTAAGGTGCTAAAAGGAGAAGAGGAAACTCTAATTTTCTTCTTATTATGTATTTTGGCCATTTTATCAGTAGTGCCTTGGATGTATGGAAGTGTGATAGTTTTGGATATGCCATCATTTATTTGATTTTTTTTCCTGTGCTTGATGACCCTCTCAACCTGTTTATTCGTGTAACCATTATTTTTAAAGACCTTACGAAGTTGTTCAAGCTCATGATCAATGTGTTCATCATCAGAGATTCACTTGGCTCTAGTAACTAAGGTGTTTATAGTAACCATCTTCTGAGCAAGATGGTGGTGATAATAAACTTGTATGTACTTGTCAGTGTGAGTCTTTTTCCTGTAGATTTGATGTGAGAGGGATTCATTGGTGTTTTAAGAGAGGAAAATGTCCAAGAATGGAAGTTTTCTGTCATTCTCTATTTCCATGGTAAACTTAATAAAGTCAACTTGGCTATTCACGTGCCTTAAGAAAATGTATAGGTTTTCTCTTCCATAGGTCCAAATGAAATATGTATCATCCACATATCTTAGCAAGTGATTTGGTTTATGAGGTGTCGTGTTGATAACTCTTTCTTCAAAATCCTCCATGTAAAGTATTGCAATGATTGGTGAAAGAGGGGAACCCATAGAAACACCATGGGTTTTCTCATATATTTCACCACAAAAGCTAAAATATGTGGACTTTAGGCAGACTTCAACAAGATTTGCAGTTTCATCGTCATCAATTCTCCTAATCACATTTATAACATTGTTTACATGAATTTTTGTGTATAAAGACACTACGTAAAAACTTACCATGAGATCCATATTGCTAACCTTCAAAGATTTAATCCCTTCGACAAAATGAGAGGAATCCTTGATGAAAGAATGAGTATGCACCTATATATAACATATTTTACATGATTTATTTATTAAGTAAGAACATTGTTGTGCACTTATACATAATGTATTTTACATGAGTTATTCTGTAAATTGAAAGCTCATTGATATTTTAGTGATTAATGCCTTATCACTAAGTTAATTAAGAGTTGTTAGTTTTCCAACAGAAAAAATTGCTCAATTATATTTAAAATATAATGTGTTCTCACATCAGGTTACATCAACAAATAGATACCACTGGCGGGTATATCTTTCACCTACAATTGGTCTACTATCCAATTAGAAGGAGGAAAGAGCAAGAGTATTTTGAGAGATATTTTAGATTACTACAAGTGTGAGAGAAGGAGTACAAATTTTGAGGAATAAACCAAGAGTTGATGCTACAAGTTTTCTAGGAGAGAATTGTTACCATACTGAAATCTGCCAAACTGTGAAATCAAAAAACTAGAGAATCCAGTCCTAAAATATTTTGGTGGTGAGTGTGGGGCCCTCATGACCATCCAACCAATGGTTGTATGTGATCAAACCTGCTTTCCCTTGTAATGTTGTCTTTGATAGCAGGTCAACTTCCATGTTGTACTCTCAAGTGGTATGTGTGAAGATGAGCTTCCTGAACTGGCATTGTAGTGATCTTATTCTATCCTTCTAAGCCAAGAGTGTGATAGTTTGTAGCTTACCTTTGTGGTTCAACTAGTCTATGATAACTCTTGAGTCCCCGATCAATTGAATATGTTCGATATTTATTCTGGATACCAAATGAATAGTAGCTCAGGAACCCAATAGTTCCGCCCTTGTGTTCGTTCCTGGGCCGCAACAAAATGTCCATCTATAGATAGAGTTTTTATTGATTCTTATCAGTCCACCTGCACGACTCAAAATTCCACTATGTTTTGCTGCACCATCGAACCACCCCGTAGGAGTATCCTCAATAATAATAGGTGTGACTAATGTCTTTTTTTTCACAATGTTTGGGTGTATGTTTTTCCAGCTTTGGTACAGTCCAAGAGATTTATAGGCAACAATGCTGATAGAGGGTGGCTTATTGTCAAATATTTTAATGTTTCTAGCCAGCCAAATAAACCAATTAACCAGTGGCGGGAGAATCTTAAGAGTTGTTAGTTACTCATATTAATGAGCCACAACTAAATTAAGTGTTACCTATTCATTACACATATTAATGACTAACCAAGTTAAGTCAAAGTCATTAGTTGTGATTTGTACTAAAAATGGCCTTCCCCTTAATTGTAAGGATCAATTTATTATCAATTAATGAAATCCAACTTTTCTCTTTTGAGAAGTACATGTAGATGTATTTCTTCATCTTTTAAGAATCAAAGGGGAATTCCAATTTGGGTGTGCATGTGCCTTGAACTCTCATGTGCATATTTTGAATATTAATTTATGATATTAGTTTATGATATGTGTGTATTTAGTTCTACTTGCATATGTTATTTTCAATTTTGGGTGTAGTGGTAGTGTCCATTTGGTTATAGGGAGATTACAACCGTGCAACATCCCTATGGAATATTAGGATAAGAATACCCTTGTGACTATTGGTAACCCTTTGGGAGTAATGCCATCAAAATAAATTCACCTTTATGCATATATGGGTAATGGATTTTGAGATAAAATTATGTTGGTGTGTGAGAATTGAAGTTGGACAGAGCTTTTGGACTATGAAAACGTAGCATTTTGGTGAAGGTTTTGCATTAAGCATCAAAAAATGACAACTTCTTGCTTGAAGACAAGGGTATCTTAGGCTAAAAAGTGACTATATAACTAACCCACATGGCAGAAGGAATGGACATATAGTCACCATTGAGTATTTCCACCTGCACTTCTAAAAGCAATTATGTCTAGAAATTTAATTGATTATCTCGCCCCATCCACTATGGGGGAGATGAAGACACTAAGATTCCTACCACCTATATAAGATTCCTAGATTTATCATTCCAGTGGAAGGGCATAATAGTGGCATGAGTCATACAATTTAGATAAGGAAGAAGGACATATTCAAAGAGGGTCAAAATCCCTAAGGGTAGAGTTACACAATAAAAGGGGATCTGATTATGATGGAACTTCGATTCCCATCAATTTTTTGTTAGATTTGAATCGTAATTATAATTAGAAAAGGGGGTGATTTGAGTGCCCCTTATCCCATGCCATCAATGATTAGACATATGAGATTATTCACAACTCATATCCAACACATAATTAGAATGAAAGTTGAGGCTTACCCCATGACCAATTGGTCATGTTTTCTCTCTCTCTTGCGTGGGAGAGGTGCAAGGTTTACATCTTTCTTTCCCATATTAAAGTGGATATTTGTTTTAGATTTTCAAAGTTGGAGTTCATAGCTTTCCACTGATCAATCAAAGTCATTTACAAATACCTTAAAATCTAATTAAAATAAGAGTATTAACGTGGAGTGAAATAGTGAAATATCGAATCACAAGATATGCAATTATAACATTAAAACTTGAAATTATTATGAACATTACATAGATAGTAATCACACATTAAAAAAACCCTATAAATATGACACTAAAAATGCTATTGGCCCTTAATATAGAAACTTAAGAAAATACTACCACATCAACTCATGAAATGACACTTTAACTTTATTTTCCAAATACCTAAAATCTAATTATAACGAGAATATTAAATGTGGAATAAAATACAAGTCACAAGATATACAAATATAACATCAAAACTTGAAATTATTATGAAAATTACATAAATAATAATCATATATTTGAAAAACCTATAACTATGACATTGAAAATGCCACTAACTTTAATATAGAAGTAGTTTTGGAAGATAATACTACATCAACTCAGTAAAACTGACACTTCAATGATATTTTCCAAATTAACATCAATTATAAATTCTTTCATAATATATGTTTAATTGCATTTCACTTTATGTACCCCTTGAGGATTCATCATGATTCCTACATGCACAAACAAAACCTTGTTTCTCATCATGTTTTCTCTGGACATCACTTCCACAATGTGCCCATGATATCCAAAGTACCATTGATACTTCATCACAATTCATCCACATGGCATCTTCCATAGATTAATGTGTACTCCATCCCACCAACTCAATTATAGATTATTTGGTTTCTTCTAGAATAGAATTTTAGAATAGAATCTTAAACACATTTGTTTTTATAATCCTTATAAAATCTATTTATAAATGTTTTCATAATTTTGTGTAATGTGTTTAACATATTTATCTCTCCTCAACTATTACCACAGCTTCAGTCATAACAACTTCTCTACATCACTTGATCACGTAATTCTTTATAATTTTTGTTTTTAATTTTTAAATTTTAATGAAAATAAATATATAATTAAATCATTTCTTTACCTTTAATTATATGTGTTGAAAATTGTCCTCGCACATTGCCCGTGCGCCATTTGATGACATATGGGCTTTCTAGTTTCCACCACGCCTCTAAACGACGTTTTTGGTGTTGCTCTCTCCACAAGTAAACAAATATAACGATGATTTTATCCCCTGAATTGCATGAAGGACATGTGTTGTTTTCCTTCTAATACTGGTTGTCAAAATATTACTTTTGTAGCATATGACCTAAAATTTATGTCTTTTCGTGTTGCATGCTGGCATAGGAATAATGGACATGGTGTGACTAATGTGCTACTCACATTTTTAATAGCGTGTGCAAGTTCTCTTCTATGTATTCCCAAGATAGTTGTTAATCTAAAAAGTAGGGTTGCAAGCACTCAAGAGTGTAATCTGTAGGTTTTATACAAAACAAGGTGCACTAGGTAATTCAATGTTTTTTTTTTAATGACTTGTAACAGATAATATTAATAGAAGTCAAGTTTTGTTTAAATTTTAAATTATATGATTATTGTACTTAGGCAGACTAATATCTACCTTGTAACATGTTATGGTTAAGACACCATGTTAACAAAAAAAGATTGAGGAGGACACTAATTTACCTTAGTATGTTTGAATTCTACAATAATTATCGTACTCAGGGCGATCAAACCCAATGATTCTAAGTACAACAAAAATCCCAGACATGGGCATGCACTTTCTAGTTGGATTTTGATTTAGTCGACAACGTCGAATCCTCTAACTGAATTGTTATTAGGGATTATTGAATTGATGTATTTTCTCCCCTGAAGCTCGGGGTATTGTCCAACACCAACGACCCGTCCCAACCCTGCAATATCAGTAAGTATATGTATACAGCTATTAATATTCATTCATTCTCATTGTGATGAAGTAGTGGTAATAATTTATGTATATGTATAGGTAATACCTAAACGAAACAATCATGGAAATAGAGATGGAGTAAAGAAGCTGACATCTGAGGTTCTCTTTCACTGACTTTCTCTACCACGGACTTGAAAATGGAAATATCATTCACGAAGGAATGGGCATAGAAATATTCCCTTAAAACGACATTATATGCATTGATGCTACATGCAACACTCCTTGTTATTACTAATAGAATAAGTAGTTGGGTTAATGCAATTACATTCTTAATGCTTATAGGTCAATATTTCATCAGATTTGCACTTATCTTTCATGGAATATAGTACAGATTTAGATTTTTTTAATATTTTATTCCAACAATTAGCATCATGTCATTCTATTTAAGGTTTGATATTTTATTAGAAAGCCCACAACATCTTCTGGCTTCACCATCTCTTGGTTGTTGGTTGTTTCTTATAACAACAATTCTATATTGATAATATTGTTTTCTCTTCTTCCTAGTTGTAGAGTTCCATAACCTTATTATATAATGAGTCGCGATGTTAGTAGTGGTGGCGGGTAGAGATTTTTGGGTTACCTTTTAGGCTCAGCTCAACCTCTGAAAGCTCATGCAAGCAAGAAAACCCTAAAACGATTCATCTTCTTCCCAACAATAACTCTTCCTTGATAAATCCAGAATCCCCATCATCATGCATGGCTAAAATTTTCAATAACTATCATCAGGCCAATGGCCAAAACATTGGAAATTTCATTACCAGGTTATTGCATTTGCTTTTTTTTCTCTGGCATTTTCAGTCTCAAAGACTAGGGTTTAATGATATTTGTTCATTTTTTCATGGCCTCTCTTGAGCGACCTTCAGCAAAAGTGAATTCTGCACCCGGAGGAGGATCGTCACTTGGGTATCTCTTTGGAGAGAAAAAATGAGAAGAGTAGCTATGTTTATATGCAGTAACTCTATGATATATGTTGATACAGTAAGAAAGAACCTCTATTCTAGGTTTTATGCAGCTAGAAGAACCACATCGGTTTTAAAATATTATATCAAATAAAGAAAAAGGCATGTCAAGCATATATAATAAGAGGATATCTAAATCATATTGTAGATTGATGACGCAAAGGGGATATGTTGTTGTATAGTTCGTTGTGATGCAAACCATTTCTTGTTGTATAGATCATTGTAATATAAACCCTTGACTTTGATATAAGAGTCATGCTGATGGAATTAAACGTTGAGAAACCACTTTGCATTCTTATCTCCTTCCTCGTTGTTATTTTAAGTTGGATATAAAGTATTCTCATTGATCACCCCTGCTGAACTTCGACCATTAGAATTTGTTTATTTCCATTTGCTTTTGGGTTGGGTGGAGATCAAATACTTTCTCCTTATATACTCCATTGTATTTTCAATCATCCATATTTTATGTGTCTTTGCTAGCTTTTAATCCAAAGTTTATAAGATTGAATCCATTGATACTCTTATACCTCCTTGCATTCATGTGATTGAGTACAATATTCATCGTTGCGATCACATTATTTATATGTACAATATTTCTATTCGATGCATTTTCCTAGAAGATGACCAATACCATAAAAAACATAAGCAAAAATTTCAGACTACATGTGGAAAGTAGACCTACCACTTTTTATTCAGAATAACATTACTTTACAATAAAATCCATGAAGAAAACACACAATCCAAAAAAATATTGAGGTCATCTTGCATGCCACATGTCAACTAGAAAATTATATGCAAATTCTGTCCTAATTCCTCTTTTTCTTTTTATTATTCTTGTCATCAATCTTATGATGGATGCTGTGAGAATTCTTTTGGATGGATTTCTCTCACAGGAAAACGACATATGATGGATGTTGTGAGATTTATTTTTAGTGGATTGGTCTCATAGGAAAATGACATCTGTGTAATATCTCTTGCAAGTTGAATCCTGTAAAAAAACACTAGAGGAAACGTTGAAGAAAAGGAGCTTAAATAAATATTGTGTCCAATTTTAGCCACCTTGATACAAATGCTTTCACTGTGTTATGCCACCTCTAGCACAACATATCCATTTGCTTCACTCTAGAGTCATCACATATTATGATATTACAAAGTGCTTTTTGTGGAATCCTCACACATTAAAGACGCTTTGCACTTTGCAATTAATATTATCTCTTATGAAATAAAATATGCCATCATTGCCTAAAAAAATCCGTCTAAATTTGTCCACATTTTGTTCAACATGGGCATAATGTGGTCCATCCATGAACTGTACACGTTGCATTCCTTACCCACGGAATGAATCACACGCAAAATTGAACACATCCAGGCCCTATGTAATATGGTGGATTATGTGAAATATATTATCAATTATATGAAATTCTTCATCCTTCTCCGTCAATTCGATGACCTTAAGGTAACCATCTCATGCAGGCACAGGGACAACCAAGTATATGGCCACACCATATTCATTGATGGCATAACCCTCACCTACAAGGCCGTTGCCATGGGCACTGGTGCTCACAGACCCAACTACCGACACTCCTTCCTAGCTGGAGGAGGTGCTTGGGGATGACGACCACTGGCTCTGATTCCAAAATGAAGATTCCATCTGGGAGACAGATATCGGGACTAATATTTTCCTAAAAAGTTGCTAGGTGTATTGCATGCATAACAATGGTTCTGTGTAGAATGGTTAAATCTATATGATTTAATTTCAATGATGAAAATAAATGTTAAATAATATATGATGCATGATAGTACATTCTATGAAGATATTAACAACAAATGTGATGATGTTGACAAATACAAGTAAAAAGTGTAGCAAAATGATGACTATCTGGTTGTTACGATTGCCCAGTGCAAATATTTACTTGACATTTAATTCCAACATGGGTGAAGTTTTCTAGTTATTGATATACACTGGATGGAGTTGGTTCACCGTTCAAAAAATAATCTATTAGTATTTGCATCATTGTTTTGGTTTTCTAACTTAGTCTATTATTTGTAGTTGATTAATGTTATGCTTCTTATATTATATACCTAATTAATGTTTTATATCTACTTTCAATGTGAAGACGTTGAAAAATAAAAGTAAAAAGTGTAGCGAAATGATGACTATCTAGTTGTTATAGTTGCCCAATGCATATATTTACTTGACATTTAATTTCCAACACCGGTGCAGTTTTCTAGTTATAGATATACACAAGCTAGAGTCCGTGCACAATTCAAAAAATAACCTATTAGTATTATTTGCATCATTGTTTTGTATAACCTATTAGTCTATTATTTTTAGTTGATTAATGTTATGCTTCTTATATTATATACCTAATTAATGTTTTATATCTACTTTCAATGCGACGACGTTGACAAATACAAGATGTTTTATATTATAAGATGTAGATACCATTAAACTAAATAGAAACAGAGGAGATAAATTTTATTGCAATGTTCGTGGTTGGATTTAATACATATAGTAAACAATAATTTAGAGAAGCATGGTGCATTCATTCCACTCGTAAAAGTTTACATGGTTAGGTGTATCTTTCCATTACCTTTTTTCATGTACTTTTACTTAATTTTTATATTAAAGTTATTTTGTTAAGAGTTCTATCCTTCCACTCCAAATTAACTATGTGGCATGGATAGCTATATGTTGCAGTTAAATGGATGTAGTTTGTTGTTTTGTTCGTCGTGACATATGCATATTTTTTTTAATATCTAAATTAAATTAAACATCATGCACACTGTTTCATCAATCAAGTTTTGTGAATCATTCTATACATTATCCTCTCCGTGTGCTTGCACTTAGTTTAATTCGGATGCCATAAGCATTTGAATTTGGATGTTACTAGTTCATTGGAGGTTAGGTCTGCTATATACTCAATTGGAATAGAGATCTTTCCTCATCCTCTTTATAATGAAATAATATGATGAATAATGTTCTTCGTCATAGTAATATTTTTATTGAAGTCTACTCGCGATAAAAAATAATAGTCTACTCATGATAAGCATCAATTACGCAAACTAACAATGCTCTATGTGAACCCATTTCCACAAAAATATTTGCATTGGACACACATAGACCTACTTATATATTTTTAAACTTGTCCGACAGGAACTACGCTGCCATGCAACCCTTGTTATTGTTTGTTGTTTGCCACCATATTATCATTTTTACATTGTGACTTGTAATTGTATGCTTCAATTCAACGCCAATTACATTCTAATCAATCTTGTCACAAATTGAAGAAATTGATTCTAACCCTCACTTGAGACCACATAAAGCCATATTTTTCATCCCTTCACATTCCTCATTAGTCTTGCAACAAATTGAAGAAAGTGACCTAACTCACATTGGAGGCCACAAAAACCATATTCAATTCTACTTGTATATGTTATTTTCAATTTTGGGTGTGGTGGCAGTGTCCATTTTGGTTATAAGGAGATTACAATTGTGCAACATCCTTATGGAACGTTAAGATAAGACTACCCTTGTGGTGATTGGTAGCTCTTTGGGAAGCACTACCATTTTTACATGAGTTCACATTTATGCATATATAAGTAATGGACTTCAAGAGGCCATCATGTTGGTGTGTGAGAATTGATTTTGGATAGAGCTTTTGGACCATCAAAACATAGTTTTTTGGTGCGTGTTTTTCTTTGAGCATTGACACATGTCAAATTCTTGCTTGAAGGCAATGGTATCTTAGGTTAAAAATGTGACTGTATGATTGACCCACCCACTCGGTGGAAGTAATGGAAACATAGTCACCATTGGGTATTTCCACCAGAACTTCCAAAGGCAAATGTGTCTGGAACGTAGTTGATTATCATGCCCCATCCACTAGGGGGAAGATGAAGACACTAATATAGTGATGACCATGAAATCCAACCAACCACTAGAATATTCCTAGAGTAATCATTACATTAGAAGAATGTAATATTGGCATGAGTCATACAATTCAAATTAAGAAGAAGGGTTAATTCAAAGAAGGCCAAAATCCCCATGGGTAGATTTCTACCATGGAAGAGGACCTGGCTATGGTGGAACTTCAATTCTTGTCAATGTTTTTTTTTATAATTGAACTAGAATGATAGCTAGGAAGGGGGATGATTTCAATGCCCCTTATCCCATGCCGATAATTATTATACATACCATATTATTGTTATGATCCAATGCCTTAAAAAATGATAAAAATTCAATGAATACAATCCACTTTGAGGGGGAAATCTCCTTTTACAATATATCCAATTCAGAATACAATATGATATGATATCAGATGATCCTAAGACTAGGCATCGTTGTCATATATATAGGAGATAAAGGGTACAACTATAATGAAAGGGTGCAATGAAGGGTTCTAGCCGACATGCAAATATAACACTAGAAATGTAATAATTCAATATCTAGGGATTAATAAGGGGTTTTATATATAACATGGGGCTTTGTCTAGAGCTTAATTTGACCCTCCCCTTCAAACAAGTGTTGTCCTCAACACTTGACAACCACAAGTGTATTTGCATGAAGAATTCATTTTCCCATGTCACCTCTTCCACTAGTAGGTTCTTCCATTTGATGAGGTACTCACTAATTACTTGATTTCAAAACTTCTTAATGCATGTTTCAAGTATTGTTTCTAGTTCTTGTATGATTTCCCCTTCTCCATTAATCTCCGATAAAATAGTATTCACCGAGATCTTGCCACTGATTATCTTCTTTAACCAAGAAACATGGAAGATTGGATGTACACTTCTTGGTCACAGATGAATATCATGGAAATGATCTTGAGCATGTGGAATACCCTTAGGCATCTCTCCAAATACCTTGGAATTATTGTTGATAACTTTTTGGAGATCCATTGGAGAAAAGACTATAGATGTTTGAACATCTATTGAGTACAATTGTGCAATTACACCATGGTGTCCATTTTTGGGTAATTTTTTCATCTTGTTAGATCTTATCACTTTAGATGGTTTCCCTTGGATACCTCTAAGCTCAATTTCCTTTCCTTCTGAGGAAAATATCATGAAAATATCTTGAAAATTAAAGGACATTGTTCCCAATGATTGTAACCATTGGACCCCTAATGCAACATCGACAACACCCATTTTGATGATAATCATAGGACTATCCAATAAATACTCCCACATATTGAGCTTAATACTATGGCACTTCCCAGTACAATTTATGGTATCTCCATCTGCAACCATTACTTGAAACTCTGGTGTTGGATATACAAAGCAATTGAGATCTTTTGCTAATTTGTAATTGATGAAGTTATGGATACTACCATAATCAATCAACATTGTTACCTTTTTCTTTTTGATATATCCTTCTATCTTGAGGGTTTATGGAGTACTAATGTCAGCCAATGCATGACAAGATATCGTTGGAGTAGTCTCTCCTATATCTAGATCTTGTGATGGTTTTGATTCTTGATATTCTTTCTCTTCATTGTTTATGTAGAATACTTTCTTCTCACTACATTTATGCCCCTTACTTTAGTTGTTGTCACAATTGAAACACAGTCCCTTTTCTCTTCTTTCATCCATTTGCTGAGGTGTCAACCTTGTTGGTTGAGGTATGCTTGTCTTATGAACCCCAAAATGTTAGTATTGGCTTGAATATGATGAATAAGATATCTTTGAATAAGATATGACCGTTTTACCCAGAACACTTGTTTGAGACTGTTATAGGACTGGTCAAAAACCTTATCTTCCATAGGGTATAGATATGAAATTATAATGACCTAGAAGATGAAATTTGTATCATATCTACCTAGATATGTATTCTAAATAACCTCTAAGTTTGTTGTCTGATTCATCCCAAAAAACAAGTTATAGCAAAAGTCCCAAGATGATTCGTTTAAAACTGAATTCAGGATGAGTAAAAAACCCTATCTTCCATAAGTTGTAGCTATGAAAGTATAATGACCTAGAAGATGAAATTTGTATCACAAATACCTTGATATTTCTTCTAATTAACCTCCAACTTTCGCTATTTGAATCAGCATAGAAAAAAAATTATACTGAAAATGATAAGATGACTTGTTTAGAGAAGAAAAACCTTAGGATCATTTCTCTGATACCAAATGATATGATCCAATGCCTTACAAAATGATAAAAATTCAATAAATACAGTCCAATTAGAGGGGGAAACCTCCTTTTATAGTATATCCAATTCATAATACTATATGAGATGAGACAAGTTTGTCATAAAACTAGGTCTCCTTGTAATATATATAGGAGACAAAGGATACAACTATAATGAAAGGCAATATGAGTTGAGACAAGATGATCATAAAACTAGGTCTCCTTGTAATATATATATAGGAGACAAAGGGTACAACTATAATGAAAGGGTGCAATGAAGGGTTCTAACCAACATACACATATAACACTACAAATGTAATAATTCAATATATAGGAATTAGTAAGGGGTTTTATACATTTAACATGGGGATTTTTCTAGGGCTTTGTATGGAGCTTTGTATGAATACACTAATATAGTGATGACCATGAAATCCATTAAACCATTACAAGGTTCCTAGAGTAATCATTCCATTGGAAGAGAATAATAGTGGCATGAGTCGTACAATTCAAATCAGGAAGAAGGGTCAACTCAAAGAGGGCCAAAATCCCCAGGGTTAGGTTTCCACCATGAAAGGGGATCTGACTATGACGGAACTTCAATTCTTGTCAATTTTTTTGTTAGATTTGAACTAGAATGATAACCAACAAGGGGGGATGACTTCAATGCCCCTTATCCCATGCCAACAATTATTATACATATGAGATTATTGACAAATCACATGGAACACAAATTAGAATGAAAGTTGAGGCTTACTCCTAACAATTGGCAAAGTTTTTTCTCTTGTGTGAGAGAGGTGAAAGGTTTTAATATCTCTTCCCTGTGCTATAGTAGGTATTTATTCTAGATTTTCAAAGTTGGAGTTGATATTTTTTCACTAATCAATCAAAGGCATTATACATACCTAAAAATCCAATTAGAATGGGGGTATTAATGTGAAACGAAATACCAAGTCACAAGATATGCAAATATAAAACTAAGAATTGTAATTTTTATGAGCATAATAATCATAAAGTCGAAAAAACAAATAAAGCATCTTGATAAAAATGCCACTAACTTAAATATAGAAGTTTAAGAAGATACTATCACATCAACTCACGAACTTACACTTCATTGTATTTTTCAATTTAACATCACTTACAATAAATTCTTTGATAGTATACATACAAATTCATCTCATTCTATGCATACTACTCAAGTTTCATCATGATTCCTACATGCACAACAAATCCTTGTTTCTTGTCATGTTTTCCCCTGACATCACTTCCACAATGTGCCCGTGATCTCCAAAGTGTTATTGATCCTTCATCATAATTCATCCACATGACGTCTTCAATATATTAATGTGTACTCCATCCCACAAACTCAATTTTAGATTCTGTGATTTCTTCAGTGGAATTTTATAGTTGAATCAATCTGTGTCCCTAACAATTTTAGTGATAAAAATTAATCAAGTCCACACCAATGCCAAGAACATTAAATCTATTTCCAACAATCATTATACTTTATTAACTCCATGGTTGACTTTAGAACTCCCTTATTAGTCCCTACCGGAAGGCCAAGGGTAGGGACTATAGCGATGAGTTCATCGCTGACTTTCAATTAGTTGAAGGTTGACTTTCAAATTTTTAAAAAAATGCTAATGTTTAACTTAGAAACTTTATATACGTAATTTTTTTAATAAAAAATTTATCAATTTGTCGCAATTTGATTGGCTGGGAAGTTTGAAGTCTTATTGCCGGCTTCGCTTCTTCCCATGCCAATTCTTACTGCTTTGATAAATGCTTTCACTATAGTTTCATAATGTATCAAAGCTGTTCAAAGCACGTTATATCTCCACGTGGCCCCAGGATGGCGCGGATTTATCTATCGATCGGACGCACCAGCATCTGACTATCTCCCACTCAGATTTGACAGCCGACATTTCATTTACCCATTTACCAAGACAAGAAACGACAGTCGATATTTACTTTTGAAAATCCGACGACGGAGATATAGGCTGCGAAACACACTAATAACCATCAACAATCATCAAATAACCATTAAATAGTATGAATGTCTATAAAAAATCCCATCGCCTCCTCCCGTATTTATTGTGCTCCGTCAGCTTCAACACGAGATTCTAATCCAATACTCATCCAAGCAGGGGGGGTTAAAGGTCCATTAATAGGGCTCTAGCTAAATTACCAAGAAAAGTAAATCTGTCCGTTCAATCAGGTCAGGTGAAAAGAACCAATCTGCTTTATCTAATTGAAATCTAATCAATATGGTGTTTCCAATGATCCAAGTGTTTATAGTGTAAGTCCTCCTTCCTCTCGTTTATTGGGCGCGTAATAATACTAATGAAATTAAGTCTATTTAAAGCACGGGTTGTTTTTTTGGCTCCTCAACGAGAAGTGTATTATAATTAAATTCTGTTCTAGGTTCCTGGGCCAACCACGCCTCCAAGGTTCTATTATAGCTCAGCTTGTTAACTGGTTCCTATTTGTTTATGGTCTACGCCCACACCAAACCTTTCTTTCCAAATCTTTCTTTACCTGTCTTTCCACACCTTACGAAACAGACGCTTATTCTGCAGTTGTAATCCCACCATCTTACTGAATTAATAATAAATTAAATACATTACAGAAATTGAAGATTAAGGATTTAAATGCCTTGTCCAACGAACACCCTTCAATAAATGACAATAAATATGGAGATAAAATATGCATTTATTTAGCCACAATCTCCGATCTTTGGAAATAAATATCGATCTAGATGTTGTTGAATCTCTGTAACTCACCAGAACAATTATAGTGCATCTCTGTAGCTGAGCGAACAATTATAGTGGAGACAACGGGTTTTCTTAGCAGTGCGCTCTGTTGGTGACCAGTCATCGATCTTCTCATACTTTCCAGGTATCATGTCTCTGATCTTCACCACCCTTCTTTCGTATCTCTGATCTATGGTATTTCTGTATGGACTATGACATTTGTGTATGGACTATGACTGTTATCTCTCTATATGATGCGCTACAATACTGAAATGTTGAGAGGAGAGGTTTCAGGTAAGTAGTCTATATACGAGATAAAAACGTCATGCTAACAGGTTATCTATATACTCAATAAAAGAGAATATTGGTCTGTCGTCTTGTTAACACGCTAATGAATCTATTGGTTGGTACATGAATAACAATCTGAATGAGTATTCTAGCGCCATAGGCCTCCATAGTGATGGAGACCTCGGAAAATAGGTTTTCCAGTTGAGAAGCCTTTTTCCGACAGACAAATGGTTCCAGTAGCGAATGCCTCTCTCTGTCTATGTAAACGGAGACAGGAGGCGGACCAACTACCCATCTCAGCAAACTCTTTCAGGGTTTGAGATGGGCATACTGACGAACCCATTCGCTCCAGCAATCCAAGTGATGGCCAGTCATGAAAAATCAGACGTAGGCAAAACAATTACAAGATGATCCTACCAGGTGCAAAATTTAAATATTACTACCAGACTGATCCAGATGATAAGATGATACTATGATCATGCAATTAAATAAATAATACTACGATGATTCGCCCCCCTTTCTCTCCAATAGCCTTCATCTTCATCAACCTATAGATTAAAAAAGGTGTTAATTTTTAAGCTCTAGAAGCATATGTTTTAGTATAGCAAATACAAAATAGAAGCTTATACTAAGGTATTATAAACAGTTGATTCTATGCATAGTGTGGAAGAACATGAATAAGCAGATAGATATCCACCAGTTCGCTGTATTTGTAATAAACCATGACTGACATGTACACTAAAAGTCATGTTCTATGGGCATGTACATGCAACCCATAGGTCACAAAAATCCGATTAAACACCAAATTTTTTTTACAGAAAAGGACAGGGGATTGAATAGACGTCCTGTTGGTAATGAATCCCATATGAGGGAGGATTTAACGTGTTCACTTTCTTAAGTGTCACAGGTCACATTGTGTTTGATGAAAGCCACATCAAAAATATTCATATATTTGGACAAACTAGTTTTAAACTGGATCAGTCCTACACTTGTATTGACTGTTCCCCAGTTTTACATTGTTAGATTACATTACATTACACTATGTTTTGCTTTTTAGGTCCAAGCATTGGTTTTCTTCATCAAACTCTGGAGATATGCCGGTATGCTTATGGGAAACAAATAGAGATTTATTAGGACAACACAAAATTGATATTCTTCAGAAATTTAATTCAAAACCAAAACCCTTATTTATTCTGTCAGAGAGCTATCAATATGATAATGCACTTACATCTACGTCATTGTGGGAGCCGCTAGATACTCTGTGGTTGAGAAGGGGTTCGTTTAAGCCATCATAATCCGTTGAATCAAAACGCTCCAATTTTCTTCCTTTCACTTCCCCATGATGCACTCTTCTCCTCACGGTACTGGAGGTCATGACTCAAAAATTAGAGTCTGATTGCAAACCCCAAAGGCCTTCTAAGGACAATAATGACGAGTCTTCACACACACGCGACTTATAAACTATGAAAAAATGGTAGATCTTTGCAGACCAAGAGCCCTGTAACATTTAAAGATCACAGGGCTTCTCCACGATCGAATACTCTTCTAAAATGATCTGTTCAGATCAAATTATGGCAGTGCCAGGTAATAAACAAAATTGGATCATGTAGTCAGTATATGATCTGGAAGGCTGGTAAAAGAAGAATCAAACTTAAGCCTCACTGTTTGATAATTAAATTACAATAATCTTGGATAGAATTAGAATTATGCTTGGTGCCCTCTGAGCAATCAATAATAAAACACAATAATGACCAATCAAATTATTTATTACATGCTTAGTTTCATTGGGACATGGATTTTAGTGTGCTTGGCTTTTTGACTGTGCTAATTACAGTTTTTTTTTAACTACGCTTATCAACCATAAACCTTTCAGGATTCACCAGCCGTGAGGCTGTGCTAGTACGTATACTTACTGAAAATTATTACTCTGTCATAGAGTCAATTAAAAAATTACTGCTAAAAATAATTCTTCTTCTTCCAATCCCTGTCTGTCATTACAAATTAGATTTTGTTTTGATGATCAAAACTGACAATCCAAATAAGATTGTAATAATTACATTCTTATACGAATCGTGGTTGAAAGTTGAAACTCAATACCATGATTACCATTAGTTTACTTGTGATTACCAACTAGCCATCTCGACGAACTCTTTCAGGGTTTGTGATGGGCATAGTCACGAACCCATTCGCTCCAGCAATCCAAGTAATGGCCAATCACGAAAAATCAGACGTAGGCAAAACAATTACAAGATGATCCTACCAGGCGCAAAATTTAAATATTACTACCAGACTGATCCAGATGATAAGATGATACTACGACCATACTAGGTGCAAAATTTAAATAGTGAATAAATTAGTTCAGTATTATAGTTATTTTTTTAGAGATTTATTTTTAATTTTAATTTTATGGATATAAACTTCAAAAGACACATAAATTCAAATATTTAGAAAAATAAATAGATGAATTAAATGCATATTTAACAAAATAGAGAGATCAATCCAAAAACTTGGAGATAATTAAATTACAATAATCTTGGATAGAATTAGAAT